>DWUN01004020.1:0-11265 GCA_018249975.1 Passova gellias
CACTCTGGCACGCCAAAACAGTCCGGGTGAAGCTGTAGAGGCCACTTTGGTCAACAGCAAAACGTCAATTAGGAAAAGGAAATTATCGAATAAACCGACCACGGAGTTACTCCCCTCCTATGTAACTCTGATTATTGAATCGTGGTTTTTTTGCATCCCTACCCCCTGCCTGCGCACGTCTCACGTGACGCTTTTATTCCACGGTTTTTTCTTACGGTTTTACTATCACATTTTTTTCAGTTCGGTCGCGCAGCAAAATCCCTATCTCCTCCAAGCCTGCCGTAAGGAACTTCGTTCCAAAAACAACCCATTTTTGTCATATTCGCAGCATCTCAGTGACGTCATTATATAATACGAAAATATAGCTATGCGTCATCCACATCACCATCAAAAGGCATCGATTCTATTTTGATTCCTACGTCATCAGCGCCTGAAACCCTAAATTTTAAATCGGTTAAGCTTCACCTAAAGCTTTACAGCCAATTTTAACGTTTAATTACTTTTGGAGATATTACCTGCTTCAGCCGGTACCTTCTTCGTTTAGTATTTCCGTACGCTCTTAATATCCGGGCACCGGAAAAAGAACTAATACCACGCCGCCTGTATATTGCGTGAACTTAATCACCCTGTACACGGCCTAGAGCATTATTAAAACCGTTTATCTCAATATACCATAATGCCTTAGCCGCGGCCCCTTATTGTTTTATACCGGAAAATGAATTTTTCAGTTAATTTTCTTTTATTAACCAGCGGATAGTTGCCATATGACGCTCAGTGGAACGTCTACATTAAATGTTATTACAAAATGTATTGAATCTTCGGATCGGAGTTACAGAACATCAGATACAACATAATCCTTCGTTACGTTCAGTGATTGACCGCGTAACGGTAGATTTAATAGAAGTAACATAGTGGGACCTGACACGCGCCCATCTGGCTCCACAGTAGACTGAGCCTTCACTCTGGTAACCGGACGGCCGATAAACAGACATACATATATCTAATTTTAAAGATTCATATTGACTAAATAATTTTACATCCAATCACAAAATGAGCAGTCGGGACCGCCACTGCGCCGATGTTGATCAGAATTGGACGGTGTTGCACGATTGAGGGGTTTTGGATAAAGATAAATTAGAGTAAAGTACCGTGTATCGTATTTATCTTGTTATTTTTAACACAGTTGTCCAACTGTTCGAACTGTGATGTGTAGCGACTGAGATACGAAGACGGCTGTCACTTGCTTCTCCGGCTGCTCCCCGCCCGCAGCACGATCATTACAACCTTTACGATACTAAAACATACGTTGTCGGTTAGTTTTTAACATAGCCCTCATGTCGCCTGACGACGGAGTGAGTGCGTCTTCTTTATTCGCCTGTACCGAGGCTTAAATAATATCAACTATGAGCCGAGTGCAAATCACCTACGAGGCATTAATTCGCGTAATAAATACCCGTGTATCGCTGCAGCGTGAACTTAATCAAACCGTATTACTCCCCGGAGCGTTATTACGCCCGTTTATCTCGGGGACCGCTAAACGAGGAACTACACGCGACTGACCGTTATATCCCTAAAATAATAACATCCCTAAGATATGTCGTGTAAGTTCCATATTATTTACAAATCTCACAATAACTTGTCCAGTGTTAACTTCGGACGGCGGTTACGTGATACCGTTTAGGATTATGGCAGGCTACGACATTCAGGGCTCGCGTGACCTTAAAACATGAAACGAATGCTGTTTATCTCCATTCTGTCTTTAGCGGATTATCCTATGAACTTAATTTATATTATTAATGTTACAACCCTTTCTAGCCCCATCTACAATTAAACTTTGTACGCATTTTAGCCCATCTGGTAAATATACGTGGAGCCGTGTACTGAAAATGGAACAAAATAGCATTTCGGTGGGCTAATGAAGCCTCACGCACCGCAGACACTAATTGGTCATTTAATTACCCAGCAGCCCCGAGCGGAGAGACGGGCTCAAAGGGAAAGTAGCCGCCCGGCGGGAGACGGAATATTTAGCTGTTTTGTACTCGGAGATAAATGTTTTAAAATATATGTACACAATAACCTTTTAAAATACTTTTATGTATAAATAAATACATATGAGTGTCCTGACAATTTGAATCGGTTTTAAAAAGCAGCTTTGATTAAATGTTATAAATTAAATATTAAAATGTTATCGTTAAATTGAAAGCGATTCTTCGGGTTGGTTCTTAAAGTGGGAAGAGTCATGCAAGCACAATGCACCAGTGTGCACTGAGGCTGCCGTGACGTGTACTGCAGGTGTACTGCTATTGCAACGATGGGAGATGAAAATGGTTGCACCCATCCATACTAATATTATAACAGCGAAAGTAACTCTGTCTGTCTGTCTGTCTGTGACGACATCACGATCAAACGGCTGAACCGATTGTGGTAAAAATTCATATCATACTTGAGAGTCTCCTAATCGTTATAGTCTACTTTTTCTCCCAATTTTTTTATAGTTTGTCATTGTTTGACGAAACGTTTGCCGAAAACGGGCTTCTTGAAGGCTTACATGGCGAGCGCTGACACAACCTTATGAGATACATGAAAATAATGTTTCACAAAAATATTGTCCTTTAGAAAACCTATAAATAATCCGCGATGGTAAATGTTTATCTCTTAACGTTTAGCCACAGTAACCATTTTAATATATTTAATTTATATGTAAATTTATAGAGTTACTCTTACTGTAATTACTCCAATTTCTTATTAATCCTTATCAATATAAATTTAATAGTCACCTTTGGCATTTTATCTAGATTGAAACTGTAATTTACAGTACATCATTATAATAAATACTTTAGGAGATATCACGGATTTAAAACTACGTGTGAGCGGGGGAAGGGCCGCGCGGCGTGCGCGGACGACTTGGTTATGCAATGACCGACCCGAACGGGCAGACGCTATTGACGGTTGTGTCAATTTTCATACATCTCCACAAATAGTATTATAACTGTGAAAATAACTCTGTCTCTCTGCTACGCTTTCACGCCTAAATCTCTGAAGCTCGATTTTAATGAAATTTGTTACAGAGATAGACGTGACCTTGGGAAAGGATATAGGCTAAGTTTTATCGCGATATATTTAATAGCATGTTACTGTATCTTGTGATTAACTGTATATCTTCGCAACAAGAGGAGACTGTGGAGCAACTTATAGGCTACATGTTTTTCTAGAGTTCGCGCATTGTCGTTATTTACGCGGGAAAAACTTTGTGACACACTAATTTCCATGCGGGCGTAGCCGCGGGCAAAGCTAGTGGTGGAATAAGTTTTAAATCAAAAATATACTGCTATGAGCATTAAGTCGGTCTTTCATACCACCGCTTATCGTGGTATAATAAGGAGTAAAAAACAAAATCTCGAATGATATGAGGATGGTAAGGCACCAAATATAATGCATTTGAAGCGTCATCGAATCCTAGTTACAACCGAATAGGCGATGACAGATGAGGAGCCTCCCGTACACGTGACTCGCCGCAACGACAACCTTATGTTTAGAGTAGGAAGGGCGATAATTGGATGTCGTCGTACGGTTGTACATTCGAGCAGGTCACCACTTGACCATAGCTAAAATATGGCGGCACTAATTTGAGGTTGCGCTCGACGGAACAAAATGGAAGGGCCAGCCGGGTCTGGACTTTGTGGGCACTTCGCGTGGGGTCATGGAACGCTGGCAGCGGCGGTTATTAAATTAATACATAATATACACAATGTATTTATGGATCACTCATCAATAAATTATAATTTAGATCAATAAATTATTAAAAACACTATGTGACGCTAGGTACAGTTGGACACTTATACCGCTGCTAAACAAAATAGTAATTAAAATTATTGACAAATAAATCAAAAATTTTTTTCAGTACGCTGTTACCGCTTAAAAATTAACACCTTTAGTTACATAACGCTTACAAAAGTTTCTAAATAAGTAAATAATTCAGTATTCAGTATGGTTCGTTTCAAATTTTTCCCTGTATTAATTTAATATTAGTAAGCCAAACAAAAAAGTTGTAGAAATAAATATAATAAAATAAAAAAAATTGTGACAATAACGACACTCATAATTATGTCGCGCGAATTCATAACAAAATCCAGAGGGATGGAAATAAAAAAAATACCACGTGTGACACACGCCGGTGAGGTGTGAGTGTTAATCCAGTCACATGTAATGAAATATAATCATCCCGCTGGTAACGAGGGCCGCCCGCCCGCGCCGCCCGCGCCGCCCGCCCGGGCGCTTCATTACCAGACACGCTCATTAAGACACACTCCTGAACGTTTTATTGAGGACGGTTCGCTTCTGCTCGTATCATGCACTAAAACGATATCTTTTCGATAGGCTCTATCGACTTACTGCAGTTTTACAACCTCCAATGTAAAGGGTTCCTACATATCAGCACTTCATTATGATACTGAGTCAAGAAAACGTATGAAATCAATATTTGTTGCAGTCAATTATATACCGAATACTGCGATTGACTGCAGTTGCATTTTTGTTCGTGTCGCAGCAAGCGAGTGGCCTACATTTGTCGTTTCAAATTGTCGGAGATGAAATCGACAATCAAAGCCGTAATTAAAATGAAGTCAATATAACGAAGTCGAAGATTGGTCGGAAAATGAAATCCACGCCTGCGAATACACGCGATATATGCACTCGGCGGCGTCGTCACGGCGTCACGGCGTCACGTCGTCACGTCGTCACGTCGTCACGTCGTCACGTCGTCGCGGCGCTGGAAGATACACTCATTAGAACGGTGCCCGTTTTTTCATCTCCGCCGCCGGATGCGAGGGAGGCTGCGATTTTATTAGAACTAGATGAGCTGCGAGCTCAGCCTCGGAGCAGGTCTGTACACATACACTGACTTAAACATATTATAAAAAACATAACATATATATATGTAACCTTAGAATTTAAAACGAATCAAAATTTGTGCGTCAATACCCTGCGATACTTCAAAGGACTAAGCCATTTTATAAGACTATTCGGTCATAAATTTTGTCTACCGCTTCAAAGAGATATTGTATTTTTGGACCGTTACATCTTCATTTCAACCCTTTTATTGCAACCCTACTGGCTACCGGCATGCTCTCATAATCAGAAAGATTATGGCCCTATTGTACCACGGCGGCCCAGTGCCGGGCGGCACACTTTACATGTTTTGAAAAATATTATGGAGAAATGTGGTGTTCTGGTGCCCACGAGGTCTCACGTCACGGTCTATTATACTATTATATATAATTTTTAATATTTGTTATATTTATCTGAACGTGATTTGAACGGATTTTCCGGTATATCAAGGTTATTGTATTTCATCAAAACAACTTAAAAGTAACGCAACCTACAGACAATATTTTATAATTTCGTTTCACCATGAAGTATAAAGGCTAAACATGTCTTATATGAAGTATAAAATCAAAACATGTTAAAATGCAGCCATTTATAGAAACCGCACAGCACTCGGCTCGCGCGCTTAGCTCGAGAGTATCGAGGAGGTGGAGTCCTTGCCAGTGCATGCACACTCGACTCCAGCTATCCCCCACCTACTGCATTAATAGAGATGTATGCATGTTGGAAAACTATTATCCTGCCGTGATATAGACATTTAATTAGTTTATATTGAAACAATAATGGATATCAAAAGCTTAATTGTGTTGAGATTAATTGAAGGATTACTGTTTACGCAACTTAACGATAAAGACATCAATAGATGTCTTGAGATCGGTAATAACCAATCTCAATGAGTACTTAGGTTCCCTTGTAGAATCCTATCCAGAATATTTTGCTCATTACAGACTTTCTTGCGTAATAGTGTTGCGCCCGACCGCGAGCTCGCCGATGGTGAGTGGGGTGCAGTCTGAGACGCAGCACGCTCGCCGACCGACAGGAGGAACGCAGCGGTACCTACAGTTATAGAGGTTCTAGGCGGAAATAAGTATTGAAGGCTCACTGAGGCAATATGTTATATGTGAAGTAAATGTACAGTATGTCGATAAGTAGTAGAACATCACTAGCGTCCGATGCCTTCTCGACGTAAGTCATTGTGCTCACAGAACTGCAAACCCGAGCGCGGGCTTTTGTTTCGCATCTTTGGGTGCTTTTTTCAGCCACGTGGGCTGTTTATTACTTCGAGTTACAGCGCGTTCGGATGATTTGGATAGTGTTTTGTTAACATGCACCATATACATACATATTTAAATTGAACCATTTGCCGATTGAGGGGTGTTGGGTTCGATTTTCAACCGGCACAAATATTTCAGTGATGTACAATGAGAACTTGTTCTGCGTCTGAGTGTAACGTACCTATAACTTTATGTAAGAATATTTGAATATTTTAATAATATGTAACTTCATCAGTCGCTTACCAACTTAGTAGTCTAGTTTAAGCACGTTCTACTTATTCCACAACTAAACGGGGAGCGAGACATACTCGTATTCCTTATTACATATTTTATTACTTGTACTTTGATAGACGCAGTGAAAAATTGAAGCGAACGAATGTAGAGCCAATCGCCGCACGGAACGTGTCGGCGCCCGCGGGCGTGCGCGGCCGTCGGTCGTACTTGTCGGTCGTTGATGCTAGTAAAAAGGAAGTGCATACAATATAATTAGGTACGTGTTCGTTTAGAGACTTATATATTAGCAACCGGAGAACGTTAGCGGCGCATGTCGGTAGCCGGCGAGATGAGCGTCGTGTTTTTAATTACGCGGCCGGCGCCGGCGTCCCGCCCGCGGCGTCTACTTTAATTAACTCGCGAACTTTTAATAAAACTAATGATCCGCAAAGCGTCCCTCTTTCCAGTGAAAACGAATTTAGAAAACGCCTTTGCAATAACGAAAACAACAGCACCTCGATCGCAAGTGGAACGTTCAGCCGTCGGTTTCACACGGAGGTCGTTTTTTCTTTCACTTTTTAAAGACTTACGAGGTATTCACGAGTATTTCGATTTTGGAATGGGAATGATGGGTAAGATACCAAAGTTATACTTCGGAAGTGTTCGTTAGTATCTATGTAGAGGTAATAATATCTTGTTACTTCTAAATATCTCGATTAGATCGACTGTGCCTAATTTCAGCTGACCTTTGAGCGCGTGTGACTTGCCGGAAGCGGCGAGGGTGCGGCCGCCGCGGGGTTGTCATTACCTCGCAGCCTCCGACGAACCACGCCTAATGACCCGCTGGCGCTCGTCGGCCGAGTTATAAGCAATTCGAAGTAACGGTAATAGCCAGCCGCTCCGTTAACTATGTCGATCGGACTTCTTAACTCAGAATTTGGATAAAAAAACGTGATAAGTTTTGATAATTCCGATACACTCGTTTAGTCGCTACAATTTTTCAACGAAAACCAGCGTCGAGGCTTAAGTCGTGAAGGATGACAATAGGGCATAGTACACTAATCACCCACATTTGACATTATTCTGCGACTGGTAGCCCTGCTTGTATGTGAGCTCTACGTACCGACTCGGCTAGATGATAATCATTTTCGCTTAAACGAAAATAATGTTTTCGATAGACAAATATTAAAGTATTACAGTTCCAGAGCCTCTTACAATTCTGGTAATCAATCACAATTACGCCACTTACGTAAATACCAACTTTTACGAAGAATACATCAAGTATTATAGATTGATGAACGAAGTTAGAGTTTCAGCCGGCTTCATGTTCTGGAGTCATTAGTATCGTTAACAAGAGTTCATTTAATATTGCGTCGTAATATTTCTTTATTACATCATTACACAGTAGACGTGTTCATAATAGACTTAGTTTAATCTTCGTTGTAAATTAAATATTTTTATTGGCTAATGTTATGTACATAACACACCTTAGCAGCATTTCTTTATTTTAATCGAACGTAGAAGTTCAACACAATATCATATTGTAAATGTTCCGATTTAAGCACGTGTTTGGCAACAGTACCTATCATTTTACCGCGATGTGAAATTGCGAAACTAAATCCTTTACTTCTTTTTCAGATCTCGTCTACTTTCAAAAGAAAATGCATGTAACAAAACTTATATCTTGCCTTTAATTGAATCGGTATAAAGCATTATGTATGAAAGAACAAAGTTGGAGTTCAGTTCCCGGCTTTATATCTTACAGTCATTAGTTTCATTGTTAATTAAAACTTTGCTCACGCAGTATTCCCACTTCCCGACCGTACGTATTAATAATCCCTAGTCGAGTCCTCGTAACATAAAGTATCAACTGTGCAAAAATAGAGGAATAGATTTAGGTAGTCGTCTTCTACCTTGCAACGCGACAGCACCTCAATGACGATAGCTGCCATAGCATTCTTTGCCATCGCGCCAGGTCCCCGACGGGTCGGGCAGATAATAGCGGGCGTCAAGTAGGTATCGAAAAGTTCACGGTATCCTCGTTTCAGAGCAACCGTAGCGCGCCCCCGGCGGCGAAGGCTGTAGACTTAAAGTAAACGACGTGTGCTTCCGCTCCGCTGACACTCGACACCCACTCACTTCCGAAGTAGTTTCGCTCTGCAATCTTGTGTAAATTTGATTTTACTGAAATTAAAGTGATAAGAATAAACGTTGCAAGCGATAGTTAATAATATAGGTAGTGTCTGAACGTCAATGATCCAATTAGTAAACATTAATGAGTTACGAACGCTGGGGAATGTGGACCGCTCATAGTTCCCACTACGACGGCCCGGGAGCAACGGCCGCCGCGGGGAGCCGTTAACGAGTCCGAATATCAGGCAAGTTAAGCGCCTCTCGAAAATTTGGGAGCCGCAGTTTAACAACCCTCACTTAATACTTGTATGTGGTAATTGCGAGAGGAAATGCAAACATATGTACTCTTGTGTTGATCAATACTAATAATAAATATCAACACAATTAAGTCACCCATGCTATTGATGTTGAAAAATATTAACACATTCTAGTATTTACACCTAACGGGGGACACATTGGGAATTGTTACTAGCTACGTTACTGAATTGATTTATGATTTTATGACGATGGAAATAAACCCTTGCTGTATGTATATTTTAGAGCCTACAAACGGTATCTACTCTGTTTCATTGTGTGTAAGACGCAGATAGATACATACAGTTACGGCCGTGTATGGACTATAGATTAAATGTAGTTAAATGTTTGACAATAGATGTAAAAACGATTTTATCACCATGAATGGGAAACATCCATACTATAATATTATAAAAGCGAAAGTAACTCTGTCTGTCTGTCTGCTACGCTTTCACGCCTAAACCACTGAAGCCCAATTTTAATGAAATTTGGTGCAGAGATAGACGTGACTTTGGGAAAGGATATAGACTACGTTTTATCGCGATATATTTAATAGCATATTACTATGTCCTATGATTAACTGTGTATCTTCGCAACAAGAGGAGGCTATGGAACAACATATAGTCGCGCGAGGTCGTTATTTACGCGAGAAAAAATTTGTGACATATTAATTTCCATGCGGGCGAAGCCGCGGGCAAAGCTAGTAATAAAATAATATTGAAATTCGCACTCTATTTATCTATTTTTTATTAACGATCGTTGGCAACATACAAGAACTCTCTAAAGTTATAACACCACTTACAATCCTAAATAACAACCAGCTTTAAGCGTGAAACAATGTTTGTTGTTTTTGTGTCAATTATTTTATTGCTCTTTCTATATAAACGCCTTATAAATTGTTTCATGAAAAATCAACCGCTTTTTACTGAATGGACTGTAATGAAAAAGGTCTCTTTTGGCCATACAATACACAATAATTTATTAAGATGTTCATAGCTTATAGATTAAGTAGCACAATTTTTTATTTTTTACGCAAACAGCCTTAATATTGAAATGACATAGCCGCGTGTAGGATTGACCCAATTATTAGTGTGTAATAGAAAGATATAGGTTAAGAGGATTAACAAATGTATAACCGCTTTCGCTTGTCGCTTGTACCTGACTCTCATGAATATTACCAGCGGCGTGCGAGTTGGACTTTCAATAATCCAGACACGGCTCTCAAAGATATTATTTTCTTTAAATATCTCCATTTTATATAGTTTCCCGGCGATGAATTTATAGAACTTTAAACCTTCCGGGATTGGATTATTAAATATGAATCAAAGAGTATCTTTGGAATCCTCGCTTCCATTATAGAATCACCATTAAGAGGAGAGTGGGGTAGCTAATACTGTTTACGATATGCAATTCATAACAGTTTTTGGCTTTCGATGAGATTTTTTTAAAAGCTTGATATGTTTATTGTCATAATGTAACAGAAAACTGTTATTATTGATAAATACTAATTAAAACTCCATTTAATTACTTTATGTTTTATTAATAATATATTCAATACAAATACAGAAAGCGATGGTCAAATCGGAATAAACAATAATATTATAATTGGATATTATATGTAACAATAATATCCGAAACGGGTCGGCCATTAACCGTATCGTCGAGGACTGGCTGAAAAAAAATTGCAGCAATAAAAAACTTAAAAGCTTGTATGTAGTACATTGCAATATCCTTTGAATAGCGATATAGACAGTATTTACTTAACGTAAGCGCCACGCCGCTATCAGGGCGTGACAAGCGAGAGGCAACATTTCCAATTGCTTTCTGGATTCCATTTCTGTATTGTGAAGTATATTGAAATATGGAATTCTGTGTGCACGTCGCTACTTAGATTAGTTGGCGTTAATCTTATTTTGTTGTATATCATAATTATAATTGATTAAGTTCATCCAATGGTAGTAACATTAACTGCTAAGTTTACGTTACTTAACTTACTACTTAAGCTAAGATTACTGCTGGGCACAGGTTTTTTTTTCATTGTTATAACGATTGATATTGAATACTAAGTAACGTTTATAACTTTCAAAACTAAACGATGCCAGCTCAGAACCTAGACCCCAGAGTGAAACGCTGTAATCAAACCTACTGAGATATCGCCGCTAGCGTATAGAACGTTAAACCGATGAAATATGAAAGCGCTGAATTGCTAAAGCGATGTAAAATGTTCGCTTCAAGCGCAGAAGACTCCGTAATATTCGCTATCAATATTGGGATATTATAGGAAGCGCTTGCAGCTCTAATAAGGTTGTAAATTACCAGTGATCTGTTGAGTGAAGCCACTATACGTCATCGGCGTTTGGTTGAAGCCTCTAGTGGCAAATTTTCACGCGGGCTTCCATACTTTCAAAAGTACATTAAACGAAGGATAAAAATTCGAATTAAATTGGAATATTTATTACATTTATAC
>DWUN01004021.1:0-11264 GCA_018249975.1 Passova gellias
TTCTTTCAGTGTTAGATAGCTCATTTATCGAGGAAGGCTCTAGGCTATATAACATCACGCTAAGATAAATAGGAGAGAAGCAGCAACGAAAAATAATTTATACGGCGGAACAACGTTCGCCAGGTCAGCTAGTTACAATATACAACTGCATTGTCAATATGTCGATTTATTACCTTTTAGCTGCTACAGCCAATCTCTAACATTTATTTATAATATTTACATTAAACATAATCAGATGACACAATGAGATTTATTTATGAATCAATTTTATTTATCACACATCATATGTCATTTACACATTATATTAGGTAGGTACTTTAACGGTGTGCCTTTGGTTAAGACTTATAAATCTCATTAGTAATGAGGTAAAAAATAATTGCACATTTAATGTAATTATATTTAGATAGAACAATATATTTATACATACACACAAATTCCCATATATCCAACGGAACATTTTTATCAATCTGTGTAGCCAACTCCCATATATCAAGACACTCATCAGATTTGGCTCTGTACATTTCTTTTATATCTGACTTGGCGGTACTAGCTGGCGAAATCTGAAATATGAGTAATTTTAAATTCACTGAATATAAAAAGAGAGAACTTAACCAAAAGAAGTTAACTCAATGTATTTAGATTTGTTCCTGAGCAACTCATTTTCACTGCTTGGTGAGATATAAAACTATTTTTCCTCATTAAAAAATCGTTATGCCTTTCATAAGAGTGCCTATTATGTAGGTTTCAAATACGTACCAACATTCTCACAGAGGCAAAAACAATTCTTGTTCAATTTATACAAAATCTGTGTCAAAAATTCAATAACTATTTCTTAACAAATATATTATATTAGTATAATTGGTGTGTTTAAACTATTTAATTAAAGTAACATGAATAAATTAACAGATTAGTAAATAAATTAAATTCTGAATTGAAGTACAATTTTTTGTTTTGAAAAATAAACTTTGAAATGATAAAAGTTATAATAAGGTATATTTTCAAATATACTAACTTTGATATTGGGATAATCCGTTTGTGATGAAGGTATTTGAAGATCCCGGGGACCTGTCAGCCTTGGATAGTCCCGTAGGGTAGACTCAGAGTATGGAGAAATGCAAGTTGATGTCATAGATGTTAAAGACATTGGACTAAGAAAGGTTTTTGTTTCTGCTGACGCTTGCTGCATATAATTCTCTGGTAGAACTAGAATAAAAACATACTTTATAAAATGTCATCCATGGCTGAAAAAAATATAAATTCTCTAGAGAGGAGTTCTATACTATCTATACTAATATTATAAAGAAGAAAGATTTGATTGTTTGTTTGTATTGAATAGGCTCCGAAACTACTGGACCGATTTCAAAAATTCTTTTACCATTAGAATCCTACATTATCCCTGATGAACATAGGCTATATTTAATACGAGAAAAAATAGGATAAATTTTATCCCGAAATTCCCACGGGATCTAAAGCTCCGCGGGTAATACTGCAAGGCACAGCTCGTCTAAAATAAATACATATATGTTTCGCAAACGAAGTTTACATTTCCGGCACACAATGTTGGAGTTAGACACCATTTTTTTCTATTGACTGAGTTGCGAATGTTTTCCAGATTATTTAACTTACTCCTATGAACTTAAGCAATTAGCATTATAAATTTCCATTATAGTTCAGACATTTTTACACATTTTTAACATTTCACATGCTTATTACATAGGTGGACCCTTACCATGGCAACCCTCAACAACTGCCAGAACCAGAAGACTTCGACTTGCCGGAAAATATGGAAGTGGACGGCGATGAAGGTGTTGATGATAAGGTATAAAATATCCTTAAAAAATAAGAACGTATGTTGCTTTTGCAATGACTTTTGTTTGTTACTCTCAATCTGTAAAATTAATATTATATTTATTTAAAAGGATGAAGGAGAAACAGAGACAGAAAATCCTTTCGAAATAGACATATCCAAAACCAATATACCAGAGGAAGAAGAAACAGAAAAAGAGCAAAAAGAAAAAGATGACAAACATGGCCTCGAGGTATCAAGCGATGAAGAAGATAATGATACAGATAAAGGAGAACATGTAAGTGAATTAAAAATAAAACCTGAAAGATATACTCATAACATATCCAAAGGCGATAAACATTCGTGTATGATTTTAATTTATTTACCTCACTTAGCTTTTAACATTACAGAACAATGAAGAATCGAAGGAGCAAGAAGAAACAGAAGATACAGGGGATAATAACCAGGAAGAAAATAAAGATGATGGAGAAGGTGCTGATGATGATACAAAAACTGATGTTCCTGAACAACCAGAAGACAACCCAGAAAACACGGATCCTTCAACAACAGAAGAACAAGTGGAAACAGGCCCAGAAGAAGATTTACCCAAGAATCCAGACGATATAAACGAAGAAGATGACACAGTGGAAAAGAACCACGAAGCTAATCCTCAAGCTAATCCATCCAATGATGATCCTTCGGCTGGCGATAGGGCAGAGAATGCAGACATGGATAGAGGAACGAATGATAATGTGGATACTAATGAAGAGCAGACTAAGGAAGAAGATACAGAGCCCTATGTAAGTTTAATATACATATTTTTAGTTACGACGTTAAATTTTCTTGTGAAATAAAACAAGTCCTTATTTTTTATCTACCCTAGGACACAAGCTTCCTTGTAGTGTGGTCATACGAAACAAATTTTAACATTAAGATACCATACAAATGGTGCACTATGTTTCGTTTATCTGAGTATCAGGTCGGATACTTTTTCTTTCATATCATTCAGACTAGCTCATAGCTGTTAAAACGAAATTCTTTTGCAATAGATATAGTCCCAGTATACTTTTGATTCGAGTAGCATAACAATGAATAATGATAGAATAATAAACAGTTGCAATTATTTATTAATGTGTATTATTAGGTGGAAGAATAAAAACATCTTATTTATAGGAAAGAAAACGAGAACAGGTGGGTGAAGACAAGCAGGCAATGGGTCGGTCGGAACTAGATAAGAGTGAAAAGGGACATAGGGGAGAAAAACAAGCTGCCCGCGCCCAAAGTACGCAAGATGATATGCAGAAACGACACAACAATAAACCTGGCGAGACTGACAAGGAAAGGACGTTAGGTATGTATTAATCTAAAGAGATATATTTTCTATAAAAATAATTCGTTCGATACGCTTCTATTGACACATTTTTCAGGCGACGTAAACGAAAAGAAACATAAGCAAGCGCACATGTTGAACGTAGAGAAGGAGGATGCCGCTGAAGAAGGGGGCGAGGAGGGCGAGAAAGAAGCAGAGGCGGATGCTTATCAACATGTGAAGCAGGCGAAAAAAGACGACTTGCAAGTAAGAATATGTTCATCTTTCCCTGGGTTCCCCAAGTACCTCAACATAATTTTGGCCCTCATGACCTTTGGTACAATTTACACTCCAAATTTGTCGTGCAAAGAGTTTTCAATTTAAAGCAGTCATTATCTATTTTAGGTCCTCAATAGACCTGTTAATCGTAGTACAAAGTTTAAGGCGCTTGTAAAGCGATTAATAGTTGAAGATAAATAGAATTAATTGCCCAACCGTTTTCCGATTTACTCTTTAGGCAATAGATGCAGCAACTAAGGAACAGGCAGAAGAGCAGCCCACATTACAGAAAGACGAGGAAGAGGCCGAGAAGCTAAAGGAAGACAAGCAAGTTCCCATGGAAGTGGACGAGAAAGATATTCAGGTTCGCAGTTGTTTTTGATGATAATGCTCTGCCATACATTATTTGTCATATTTAAGAACAATCTCTATTAGAATAATTCATATATCTTTTTCTCTTCGGTTCGATCGTACTTTAATTTGAAGATTCTCATTATCATCTATGTTAAAGTTGGCTGTCATTGAATTTTTGTGGTACACACATAATATAGAAAGATTAAAAAGTAATATCATAAGTAGAAACACATCTGGCCTTGATTTCACATATATTCGGGTTTTTTGTGGTTTTCAGGTCGAACAACCAGATGAACTAAAAGCGGAGAGAATAAAAGACGGTACAACTAAAGACCAAGAAAAAGGTGCAAATAAAAACGAAGGTGGTGATGATCCAACTGGAGAGAGCATCGTGGAGATAGAGGGTGACAATGTGCTCACGAAAACAGTGCCCAGAGGTCGAGATACAACTTACCATACAAAGTATGTTATATTATACCAATTATATTGGACAATGTAATGTTGTTATGGTAAATTCTTTTAGATAGAAAAAAAGGACAACTAATCATACTGGCTATCCAAAAGGGATAAAGAAATTCAACGGAAGAACGAATAACATGTTGATATATTTTCAGGATCGAGGAGTGCAAGGAACGAGCGGACGATATAACTTTGGCGCAGTACGTGAGCATGAGGGGTTTGATGGAAGAGAACAGGGCGAGGGGAGGGGAGGCAGCGAGTAGCGCGTGGCGCAGTGCGTGGGCCGCGGCTGCGCGCGATGCCCGCGCGCTGTGCGAGCGGCTGCGGCTCGTGCTCGAGCCCACCGGCCGCTCGCGGATGGCCGGTGAGCACTAGCATCTGCATATTTATATCTGAAAAATTCGTGACATACATAAAATTCGTATCCTACTCTATAATAATCTAATAACTTGAAGAGATTTCCCGATATCAATAAAACCACCTCTAGTCCTCCCTTCGTTTTACACATGTATTATGTTATTTAATGAAGGCGACTTCCGCACGGGTCGCGCCATCAACATGCGGCGAGTGATTCCGTACATCGCGTCGCACTTCCGGAAGGACCGCATCTGGCTGCGACGCACGCGGCCGGCGCGCCGCGACTACCGCATCGCCATCGCCGTGGACGACTCCAGCTCCATGGCTGACAACAGGAGCAAGGAGCTCGCCTTCGAGAGCCTCGCGCTCGTCTCGCAGGTTTGTACATCGATATCATCTTTTATTGAATTAATCTATTTAATAATTACAAATTAATAACAATTTTATTAGGACCTAATCCCTCTCACTATTCGAGGAGACCCATTCCAGCAATGGACTAATAAAAGTTCGGAAAAAAAATTACCTTTTTTCCTTTTCAGGCACTCAACCTTCTCGAATCAGGCGACTTGGCCGTCCTAAGCTTTGGAGAGAAGCCCAGTTTGCTTCATTCCTTCACGGAACAGTTTACCGAACATTCCGGAGCAAAGATTTTAGAGGCACTCAAATTTGAACAAACAAAAACACGAATAGCCCAATTGTTAGACTTCTGCACAGTGTTGTTCGATCAAGTGGCTGTGAGAAGTGATGCGATAAATGCCAAATTGCTAGTAATAGTGAGTGATGGTAGAGGAATATTCTCTGAGGGAGAAACAAGGGTGACACAAGCAGTCAGGAGGGCACGGCAGCAGGGAATATTCTTGGTGTATGTGATAATCGACAACCCCGATAATAAGGTGAGCTGGATATCTATTTTAACTAATTTTAAGGAAACTTCTAGAAAGGTACATAGATTTGTTATGTTTTGGCACTTTGTATAAAGGTTAGATGTTCAATTTAAGTAGATTATTAATTTAAAAATCACTAGATGTTTTGCAGCAAATGAGAATCATTTGACTGTAAATATTATTCGCTTCTTTGCAGGATTCAATAATGGACATCAGACGACCCATCTTGGATACGGCTACCAACACTCTCACAGGATTCGTTTCATATTTAGACACATTCCCGTTCCCATTCTATGTCATTCTCAGGGACATGTCCGCTTTGCCCTTGGTTCTAGGCGACGCGTTGAGACAGTGGTTCGAATTGGCAGCTAATACATCTAGTTAACGTCTACATCCGTTGTATTTCTAGGCAATTATGACAAAAAACTTTATTTCTGCACCTAGCAGACTTTTCATGTTTATATCCTTGTACTACAATTTCCATGAAGTATTACATAAAATTGTTTATGAACTAATTACTAATTATTGAATGAACAGTATCTAGATAACATTTTGGTACTGTATGATAAAGTTGTAGACTGTATAGTTTTAAATTTACCCATCCAGGGTGAAACTAACAGCGCATGCTATAGGTATATATTTTTATAAAGTTAGGGGATCGCTTTGTTCATGTGTAATTGAGTTTATATGACTATCACGAGTTTTGATCTGTTTTTACTGGAAATGGTTGTTTTCATACGTTTTTGTGAAATTTGCCCTTAAAATAATAAATGCTCTTCTCGTTTGTAATGCGCAATATTTGTTTTTAATAGCTAATATATTTTTTTATAAATAGCAAGATTGCAAATAGAGAACTATTTTTTTATTTTTTAGATTTCATCAATTAAAGTAAGATAGGATCAGACTTGTTTGTACAACATTAATTTCGTTTACTGTAATGTTAAATTTTATTTACTCGCCAAATAAAATGAAGTTAGAGAATTGAGATGCGTTTTTGTTCCGATTGAAAATTAAATCCCCGCCAGCAAATCAATTATGTAGGTTTATAAATGATACCTTGAAATTAACTTGAATGTTGTTGCAATAAATTAATAAATAATATTTTCTTATTGTTTCAACCCACTTGAGATCCTACTGGTTATGAACCTGGCACATAATGAACCATCATTGTTCAATCTATACTAATATTATAAAGAGGAAAGATTTGATTGTGTGTTTGTATTGAATAGGCTCCGAAACTACTGGACCGGTTTCAAAAATTATTTTACCATTAGAATCCTACATTATCCGTGATGAACATAGGCTATATTTATTACGAAAAAAAATAGGATAAATTTCATCCCGAAATTCCCACGGGATCTAAAGCTCCGCGGGTAACACCGCGAGGCACAGCTCGTAAGAAATAATTACATATCTGTCTTTATCCAAATTCGGGAGGATAACCTATCTGCCACTTTATAGAGATAGAGATGTATTTTCTTTGAGTGTGTTTCGAAACTCATGAATAGCAGAGTATTTCATTTGATTATTGAACATCTAACTGGAAACTGTGCATGTGGCGACATTTTCATTTAGTCAACAATTTGCCTTTTTACGGGGTTATAACTGTGTAAGTAACTATATAAAAAATAATAAAGTCATTAAAAATAATGTTGTATATTTGTCAACCGAAATTACACAATATTGTAATATTTCACTTAGCTATTTTCGAAATTAACAGAAACTACTATGTTACATGTTAACGAGTGAGCTTACTTTTAACGTTTATTTATAAATAAATTCATCGCGTCCAAAACGAACTTCCCGAAGGGGCCAAGTAATGTTGTTATTGAACTTAATATTATACGTTTTTCAAATGTATCCAGTATATATTATCAATGCACCTCTTAATATCTAAGATTCAAATATACATACAACGTTACAAGATTGGTTCACAAATGTCTTTATATTGGATTGTATATTATTGATATATCACTATATATTTCATACATAGATCACTTTTACAAATTTAACATAATATTATATTCAGGCATCTGTGTTCTGTAAACCAATTTGTAATATTCAACGTTCATAATAGCAAAATATAAACTACAATAAAGTTTATAATAAAACACAAGTTAAATATTAAATATGTATCGCCGTGACACGACCACTAACTTAAAACTTAAAAAAGATATAACGTTAAAATGTGTTAGAACCGTGACAGTCTAATTCTGTGAAATAAATATTAGCAATTAAATATTAATAAGTCGGCTTTTAGATTACATTTGAGCTATTTTTAAAGCTGTTTAAAAAACGAAACGTTTCGAAATATTTACAACAACAAATGTAACTAAAAGTTCGCCCGGGACTTCAATGCGTCGATATTAACATTGTATTAATGTTAAAGATCAATGAAAAGTAAAAAAAAAACTACCTAGCAAAATCTACCTAGTTGTAATGTATAAATTTAGAAGGCCATTATGGTGAAACATGTTCTGTACAATGCTCCTCTCCGTTCAAGGAGTACAGTGTAATTGAATGTTGTTAATTAAATGCCCTAAACGAAGATCACTGTTAGACTGTTGTTAGACAGCATCACTAGGATGAAATAATTTATGTAAACTTATATATAATATCCTGTATTTGGACAGTGTGGTCTCTGGGTAGTTTCACTTGGCAGAATCCTTGGACGAATGATTGTTGGTCTCTTCAGTCTTTTCGCCGTCACCATAAAACTTTGGCTGCAATAACAAAACCACACGTTACCAGTGAAGAATTGTCTTTAATATCCTGTTTAAAAACTGTTTTGGATATTTTTAGAATATAAATACATACACACTATTTGAACATTCCCTTAGAACAGACATATTTACATAATATATTATCAAAGGATATTTTGGAATAGTTTAATAATAAAATATCTCTAGCAACTCAAAACTGTTAGTGTTAGTAATTATATGTATGTTTGGTGTTTATGTTTTTTTCTTAAATATAACAGTCAGAACAAAGGTATAAAAGTATTTACATATATACAGAGAACATGAATAAAAATATGTGTACCAAAACAAAAATATGTAAAACAATGCACAAACGAGTAAGTAAAAAAACAGCACAACAAAATGATTAGTCATAAAAGAATAATGCAATTTCCACTGACAGGTAACACTATAACGTATGCGTACAACCTGTATAAAACTATATAGAATAATATACGGTATGGTGTAAAATAAATCAAAACTGCACAATGGAGGCATTACAGTAAGGCTCGGTGGATACATAACCTAGCGACAAACTAAATTCCAGCTAATCATGAATCAAAGGAACGCAACTCCACACTAGGGTAAAATCAAACAACAATGTACTGTGAAGCATGAACGGGTGTATGCACTGATCCCCACAATAGACTTACACATTCTCAACTTGTACTATACAGTCGTGACTTTATTTCCAAATCCATTTTTGACACCATTATAACTTGTAAAACCCTAGAAATAAACAATGACGTTATGTGCTTTTCATTAATAATGACGAGAAGCCACCGGCGCTTTCTACTTCTGGAATAGTTAAAGGGGATACTTCCGTATTAGAGACATAAATGAGTGAAAAAAGTATGAGTTAAAGATCACATATGGACATAAATTATTTCTCCACCTGAAGTATTCTTGTCGGATTTTGTAACATGATTACTAGTTATTTTTTATGGGAGAAGGAAATAAGTTGATACCTCATCGTGTTTCTCCTCGACTGTAACGCGTTCGTCCTCGTCGTCGCTGTCGTCGTCCTGTGAAGAGTCTCCCCCCGAGCCCGCAGTGTCCACAACCGGCTTTACTGCAAATGTCAAGGCACGATTCGTTAGCTTTGTAAGTTTCTATATAACACAAGTCGGTATACAAAATTGCGTCTTTTGATAGATCTGCTTGTTTTTAACATTTGTGAACATTTGTGCTAATTTCAAACATCCGTTCTAAATCTCTTTATGTATATGCAATATTGCTATCGACAAAGTCGTTTTAGAGCGTCGTCTAGCTTATGTGACATTTTCATAGTCAAGAGGTTACATGGGTGCGTGCGTGCGTGTGCGTGTGTGTGCGTGTGCGTGTGTGTGCGTGTGCATGTGTGCGTGTGCGTGTGCGTGTGCGTGTGTCGCTCACCGGGCGGCGCGGGCTGCGGCGGCTGGTTGGGCGGGCGCGCGCGCTCGCGCGTGAGCTCGTCGTAGCACTGCAGGCACACGCGCAGCGGCTTCTCGCTCTGCCCGCGCAGCACGAACCGCTTCGACGAGCACGGCCCGCACACCACTGAACCGCACTTGCGGCAGTGATGCTGCAATATCAAACACCAACATTAGTTACATTTTACCAGTTAATAATAATTATTACTTAATTATAATAACTAAATTATCACTGTGAACTGTAAACATTGTACCTTATTTGAAATACCACAAGAGCCTAACTGTTCGCTATTTCATCAAGTTATTGATATTTAAAAAACCATTGTTCAAGGACTAGAAACAGCAGATAAATTCATTACAAAGTTTTTTACAACAAAATGTACATACCCTTCTATTGAGTACTGTGAACTGTGTCTTCTTGCAATGCATACAAATTGCCGCTTCATTGTCCGGAACCCAAACTGCTGCATGCTCTGATGGTGGCTGCTTGCCACCTAAAACATTACATCAATGATTCCTTTTGAGGATCATAACTATTGGACGAAAAATAACTTCATATAATTCACAATTCATGCATAAGTTTTAAAAACTTGATTTTTAGTGGATCTGTTAAAAGAATTATTTTCAGCTTTTGTAAAAGTATGACATTTTTTAAAAGCACAAATAATACTTCCTTCATATGATATGTCGTAAAATAAAATTTTTAATAATAAACTGTGTGTGTATATATCGGATAATACTTACTCTTCCTCAGTAAATCTTCTATGCATTTCTCTATGTGTGCCATCCACTCTTCTTTCTCTGTTGCCGTTGCGGCATATACCGCAAATGATTTTGAGGCTGTGCGAATCAACCAACCATTACGGTATTCTGCAAATATAACAATATGAAAAGTTAAGTGCTTTTTATGAGTTAAATTCATGAATTAGAAATTAGAAAATATATTTTTGCTACAACGAGGAATATTGGGATTTGTATTTAAGAGTGTAACAAACAAGCAAGCAACCATCATCTGCATCAGACGCTGGGATTAATGTTCTGATGCCAACCTTGAATAGGGTGTTAAAAATGCGATTGTTAGGGTAGATTACTTAAGATATTACTAGATGTTAGCTTACAGTACAACTAACGTTACTTCGCTAATACATAGCATTGCAAGTAAATTATTATAATTAAAAATAATATCTATTTTTTTTATTCATGGTTTGTTGTCAAACTACATCTTATATAACTGGGCACCAATGAATCAAAATAATAACTTGGATTCAAAAATCCTGTCTCAACAAAATGTTGTATAAGAGTTAATGACAATTTGTTCAGTAGTAAAACATTACTCAATGGAGATATGATTTATATTTGGTAAGCCACATTATGTTAATCACATAAAAGCCAGTAGCTATTTGTTGATCATACATAACTTCAATGTTGAGTCATTGACAACTTTAAAACAATCAGTGTCATAGATGCTACATTAAAAATTACAATAATACAGTACTATGATTCATCGGCAAAATGATTCATATATTAGCATTTTGCAAGCACAAATTTATATGATCGATTATTTACTAAAGTATTGTATGGAAGCTTTCGCTGTGTAACGTTTCATGTACATCAGTAACTAATAAAAATTTTAGTAAATTGAAATTTAATATGCACTGTTGTAATTAGTAGATAATAAAATGTTAG
>DWUN01004022.1:0-11264 GCA_018249975.1 Passova gellias
TGAATTTTGTTTTGTTATTATTTCTGGTGAATATAAGTTAGTATACAACATAAAAAAGGTAGTTAAAATAAGTTATGTATATTATTGCAATTATTATATCAACTGTAAATGTCGATGTGGTGTGCATTAACTCAAATGGGGAAACGTCACATAAGTTTAAATTATATATAGTCAATATCCTTGTTTTTTAAAGTGGATAAGATAAGCACTGGCGGATTGGGCAGCTCGGCCACAACACATACATACATAAATAAATACATAAGAGCTCGTATCGTCGCACGCGCAACCTCGAAAACATTATTTTTAGACGCAGGAAGGTTCGACGGTCGTATTTCCTCGACAGTACGCCCACACCGAACACGATGTACACAAAGCTACCTACTCGAGCCCATTCTTTGAATCAATTACACTCTGTTCAGCTTCAAAACAGGGTTCGTAGATTTATTTGCACGTAGGAATTCATTTGTTATATTAAATTTTCAGATCGATACTTGCTAGATCTACTGTTTTGCATAAAGCTCGTTAAATTTAATGATCGTCAAAGTTAAGCAGAACCCGAAGCATTGTTGTTTGCAATTGCATTACTATACACAGCCATACACAATGCCGTAATAAGGTTAAAAATAATTATTGCTCTTATTGAACAACGAGTAGCACCAGTGTTAAATATGTCAGAATTAATCACGGCTCTATAGAAAAATATCAATTTATCCGATGAGAAATTTATAAAAGCAAGTAACTTTTTTTAATAAAACATTGTCAGATTGACGTTATTAAACGTTCTTTGTTGTACGTTCATCTCAAACAGTTCAAGTTCACAATGTTAAAAAAAAACGCAATATTGTTTAATTTTCTTCATTGTTGTTTGACAGGCAACAGAATCGCAATAATGTATTTAAATATAGAATCTATTTCTTTGTACGTTCGATACTCTTGACCTCGTGAATGTCGAAGGAGCGTTTTACATTTAGAAATAGCTTTATCGCTTTTGTGTAAACATTTTAGTTTATTTCAATTCAATTGTTTTTCTCGGTTTATTTTCAATTTCAGTATACGGTCGGACCGGTAATCTTCTTGGCCTTATTTGCTTTGCATTTATACGCTACTTCTATAGACCAATTACTTGACTACGCTTGCCCGAATAAGATTTGGAAGTTAAGGCCGTACTCGACTCCAGCTTTCCGGATTTGTCGATCGATCATCAAGGGCTATGTACGTGTACACCTGTGTGTGGAACATGTTACTCTGTTGCCGGCCTATCCATTTAGCGACATCAGAATTAACAGATGTCATGACGTATTCCACGGATTATGTGACGTATACGGTCTAAACAATTTAGATGCATCACGTTTCCAATATGACGCATTTCGATTTGTTTCTGTTTATCGTTTCAAAGTATAATTTAGGGTACCATCGTGTATGCATAATTTTACATTGTACGGTTTTTGTTGAGATTTTGAAATATATGGCTTCCGTAAATAAGATAATAACATATTCAGAATCTGAAGACGGTTGAAGCCTTTTTTTTAACAACTTTTTGCTTCAGTAATACCAGAGGTTGGCACAAAATAACGTTCTAAGAATCGCAAGATAACTTTAATAGTCGATAGAATAATATTGCTTTGTTCCAAATGTAATTTTGTGACATTCTTGAGACTTTTAATGAAATTTTTTATTTTACGTTAGCACCTAAATGGTCTCTTATTGAAATTTTAAAATATTCAAACAAAAAATTTACGTTTTAATATAAGAATGAATAAAAAATCTCAGCCATTGTTTAAATAGTATTTATAACCTAATACCAATTTTTCGTCCGTCAAGGATCGCCCATTGAGTCGATTTAAACATGGATCCCTCGCTCAACAAATTAGGCGTGTACTTGACCCGTTTTCAACTCGGCATGCGCCTGACCTATAGTTATCTTATTACTTATGCAAAACATATTTTTGGTCTATTCAATGTTCGCTTAACCACTTCATCCTTTACTTATTTGTAGTATAATCTCAATCGCAGAGATGACCTGTTAAGACACCAATGTCATGTGCTTTTGACGTTACTCGTTGAAAATGTCGCAATTCAACAAACCACTTTTTATTCAATTGTTCGACAACAATTGATCGTAATTATACATATGTATACGTACTGATATGCCGAGTTGATCGTTTGATCTACTGTATTTATTTCTTGCGCTCGGAATATGTGCATTACTATGTTTGCTACAATTGATTCAATTTATACAATGTTTAACATAAAATTGTATGTATTTTACTTACCTTACAAAATTCCACTATTATAATACTGACGTATGTCAGTAGTTACTTTAATAAGCGTTTTTCTTAGCTCGCCTTTGGTAATATATTACAGGATAATAGCAAGCTTTTATTAAGCAGTGGGCTCGTGAATGCTTATTTATTAATGGAAGGGTGGAACTTAATTTGTATAGATTTAATAGTTTCTACGTTTCAATTAGGATGTCAACGGATTTTTCATATTGAGACTGTTAGATACTGGAATCATCGACTATATTCGCTCTAAGTGCACGCTACTGCTCAATAATAATTAATATTTACACGTGTATTTCGCATTAACCTCCGCTTTGGGTCGAATCGATTCTGGCTAAAGACCAGAAAATTTATGACCATTATCAAAATGCTGTTCAAATCATATCCCCAAGGAACTTACGGTACATAATATTTGTAGATATTGTCGTTATGTGTATATGTACATATATGCCAATATTTTTTGCACCAGTGTCCGTGAAACACATTGTCAAAATTCCGGCAGCAACGGGATCGCCTATTTTTTAAACAATAAATCTTTTCACAGGCTCACACAGAGGAAGTTGTCGGTTTCGGAATATCGAGCAACGGAAAATTCATGATGTCCTGCTCGTCGAAGACCGATATGATCATTTGGGACTTGAAGGGCCAGCAACTGGAGCACCTCGACACGTACCTCATGAGTACGTATTCGGCGAAAATATCGCCGTGCGGCCGCTTCGTAGTCGCTACGGGATTTTCGCCGGACGTTAAAGTTTTGGAGGTGTGTTTCACGAAACAAGGGGAGTTCAAGCAGGTGACTAAGGCGTTCGAGCTCTCCGGTCACACGTCGGGCGTGTACGACGTGGCTTTCGACGTGGACACGTCGCACATCGCCACCATATCTAAAGACGGCACGTGGAAGCTCTATCATACAAAGAGTGAGTATTATTCAGCTATAACGCTAATGCGTAATTGTTATCTTACTATTGCGTCTTATATTATAACATACGTGGTTTTATAGGATAACTAATATAACATATTACACAACAATAAAGTTGTGACTATACTACACTATACTGTGTGGAACATTTTGAAGACATAAGGAATTGTATATACTGTGATTATAATTTTATATACCTCTATGTGACAATAGCGGCGTTGGGTTGAAATGAATTTCTATCAATATGTACAATTTGCTATACTCAGTTTGGTCATACTTGGTTTTATACTCAGGTCAATGGCATCATCAATTCACCGGTGCAAAGTAAGTTAGGTACAATGCTTGCGGTAATCGTTTGCCAGCTATCTGGTTACCACAATGCCGGCTCTTTCTAATTTGGAATCAAAATATTATTAATGTTTAGGTACCATAATAGATACTAAATGCGCCGTAGCTGCAAATCTGCAGCGCGACGTAACACTATATTGTACACGAGTTATTGTTGTTTGTGAACGCCTTGTCGCCAATTTATTGCCGGTGTGTACGCGCCTTGAATCAATAACCTTAGATATTTCCATAACTGCTCCTCAACTAAACTAACTTAACGTGGAATGTTGAACGTTTGTCGTTCAACGATGTAAAACAACACAAGGTCCACGTTTAAACGACAAAAATATGTTTGTCGATGCAAAAGCATTTGGGGAATTTTCATGTCGTCGCGTAGCTACTCTGGTTGTTTAAAGAGAGTGACCATATATAGTGAAACTGAGTACAGTATGTAACAGGACAATGCAACAGATTAAACAATTACACCATGCACGAAGGTAAATACCGAGTATTTATGTACAAAGTTATGAATCATGGTGAGTATGCATTTGCAAACGTTTACGTTACGGAGTTCCCATAATCAGAAATGACAGTTTTGTAAATGTACATTAGAGCTTACGTTTCTCCATTTTATACCAGTAATTTTTTCTATGGATGCAAAAATTTTGCTAATATTATTTTCGTTTCCTTGTGTGTCACTCAAGTTTCTATATTTATGTGAATGAAATGAACTCGATCTAGTTTAGTATTAAATATTTCTGCATTCTTAAGGAAACTACGGCCATTATGAATTTAAGAAAGCCTTAGGCTGTCATGTCGGTAAATATTGATCGATTGTCTAGGTATTAGCCCAATGTAAGCTAGTATACGGGTGAAGATGAAGATGAAGATGAAGATGTATAAAACGAAACGGACGTAGTGTTACCCCCAAACCGGATATTCACACATTCCGAAATTAAGATTGACATAGTATCATGTTTTTATCCATTTTTAGGCACATCAAATAAATGAGAAAAACGGGAACAAATCTCCGGTCCTTATATACCAAGATATATAAAATAAACACCTAAATTTACCACTTTCGTATACAAAATGACAACGCTATCAACCACCTATAAGTCGACCTGCATATATCGTACATGTAACTAATACTTCACACGAATAAAAGTTTGTCTCCTTTTTTGCCATCGTTCTAAAAATTGGATTGTATTCCGCATTACACATAAAGGATATTCAAATTGTACTAGAATTACGTAGTTATTGAAATATACGCCAACGGGAAATTACCCAACGAAAATGAATCTGCAGATTAATGTTGACATGAGTCTCGTGGCGTTACAAGGGGTCTGCCCCACGTGGAATAAGGGCGGCGGCAGACTTGCCACTCTTTTAACGAAACGTGCAAGCAAATGTTGTTTGATTAGTATAGCACAACGAATAGCTTTGCGGTTAAGTCATCAGTTCGTTGAATCTCATTGAGTTTTAGATACAAACATCTAATATATGTAGTATCTCTTATCGAAGTTAGCGCCTCGTGCCGGTCTCTATCGTCCTCGATATGTACATATAACAGGATTATTGAAAACAAGAGTGAAGCGTGCTGCATTTTAGACCGTACCTCACTTACGATCAGCTGAGCTCGTAATCAAACGGGAACCTATTTTACAATAAAAAGAGGTCATATTGTCGGTAATAGGTAACTACACCGACTTGTACATATATATGCCAGCGTTACGCGCGTGATCACCCTACTTGATTATATATACGTCACGTGGCCTGTATATGAATTTAATTGCCGTCTACGTAGAATCTATGTGGGATGGACATTGACGATATCCTTGTTTATATCCTTAAGTGTGTTTTCTCGGTTCCATGACGAAATACGTGATTGCGTCACGCGGACTTTGCCATAGCTGTTTCCATACTGGTTAATACGGTAACTATACATTGTATGATCTAGTTATATGACGATCTCTAACACAACAACCCAGGGAAGGGGATTAAGAGATAATGCGACGAATAGGGACACATGGACATTAATGGAAATTGACTGTACCTATACAACCCTACTCGTAGTGTACAGTCGCGTTTACAATTCTCATGTAGTTTTAACACTATAATTTATATTTTTAATAAGTTTACTATTTACTACGAAAAACAAACTTTGTATCCTTCTAAATGTTGTGTGTTGAAGCGGCTTTGCTGTCATTTATTTTGTTTATTAACTTACCACAGATTTTTTGAACACGAACAATTACAAATTCAAAGCGTTGAAGTCACACTACTTGGCATTCATTGAAATATATTGAATGGAATTAAATCATTGATGTGCTATGTTAGCTCGAACCCTTTATTTTACGTGCTTACGACAAATATATACTAAACATTTGAAGTTTGAGAAGTAAACAGTACCTACAGATGTCGGTATTGTATTTACGTTGGAACATTTGATAGTCACCAGAATGCCAGCTGACAACAGTAGATCTG
Source organism: Passova gellias (assembly GCA_018249975.1). Lineage (NCBI taxonomy): Eukaryota > Metazoa > Arthropoda > Insecta > Lepidoptera > Hesperiidae > Passova > Passova gellias. The sequence continues at coordinate 6,016 of DWUN01004022.1, forward strand.
ATTTCAGTATACTGATTCGATGATATATGAACTCACTAGCTTTTGCCCGCGACTTCGTCCTGCCCCCCGCGGCAAAAATGTAATTATTTACGACATCACATTACAAACCTCAAAAATAACAGTATTTCTCTAATATATAATGGATGTTATTGTGCACATAAACTTTCCTCTTGAATCACTGTATTCGTTAAAAAAAACCGCATCAAAATCCGTTGCCTAGTTTCAAAGATCCAAGCATACATAGGGACAGGCAAGTGACTTTGTTTTATACTATGTAGTGATATGATAATTACTAAACATTCGTTGACTTTGGTACCTGTTTACCCACTGCTTGTGATATGTCAACAGTAATATAGAACCAAAAAGTTTATATTCCGCGCAAATACCGTGTTCATGGAAAAAATCTACCGTATATATCGTATATAGTAGTTTAGACAGGCCGGGCAATCGTGGGTGGGTACGAGTAGAATAACTCGCCAACGAAGCATAAAAATAAATACAACGCAACGGTACAACGTGGGCGCTTTTATAACTTAATGATGACTTTAACGTGAAACACCTTGTTGATATTTTCCTATTTTCCTACGCCATTTTCTCAACGGATGCCCGCCCACTGCTTCTTTGAAATGGAAAATTATTTCTAATATCTTCCTTCGCCAGCCAGTATCATATCTACCTGCTTTGTATGTTTAATGTGAAGGCAAATATAAAATATTCCCAGATTGAATTACACGTTAGGAGAACTTAAGTGGGAAAACGTGTCGTCTTAATTTGAAACGCCGATAGCGATAGATGTAGGCAGCTTCTAAGAAATAGAAAGTATTTTATGTAAATACTTAAAAATTAAAATAACACTATGCGAAAGACGTATAAATTGTATGCGTATTGTATTCATCGAAAAGGTTTCAGGTGAACATTATATTTTATAAATAAAACTCTTGGCAGACCAATGAGCGGTTCGGCTGCTTCATACTCATTATTCATACTCGTACTGTTATTCAATAGGTTTATATCTGTAATCTATTTGTGTCTCGGTAATGCATAATGCTACTTAATATATCGCTTAGATCATTACGCAGAAATTGCATTTAGGTCCTATTTTGTTTGGAAAATGTCTACATGTGCATACAAATTATTTAATATTTCTTGCTCAGAACACATTCTTCTATAGTCTATAGCTGTTTGGATGATTTTACAAGTTATATTAATAAATCATATATATTTCAATGGAAAATTGATAATATCATAACCAGATCTAAAAGTGCTCTTGTCTTCTGTTAACTTTTTTAGTAGATTGTTTAAAAGAAAGTTGACAAGGTCCCGTCCAGAGGAGTGCATATCTCGCGACATTTGGGATTAATTATGTTAGGTATCATGTATATTGCTATTCTGTAATACAAACATCGTAGTGTAGCACGTGTTGATGTTTTTCAAAAGACATATTTACTTCCATCTGTCATTGCACATGTTTTCTCATAAGAGCTAACAATGTGTGAACATGCGCAAATATTTCCTTGCTTTACACCGCACAGAACAGTAGATTTACTTTTTAACTGATTAAATTTGACTGTATTTTTTTTAGTATCATATAAAAAAAATAATGATTAAAACGATTTTAATGTTACATTTTGGCTGCATTTTACGTGGTAAATAATTTATATGTAGGTATATTACGCAACGTTTGTATTGCGTTTTTTTTTATTTATTTATTTATGATATCGATGATACCATTCGCACCAATAAAATAATTGTCAAATTACGTAACATCACGCCTGGAATCCCCGAAGGGATAGGCAGAGGAGTGTAGTACACCCCCAAACTGTCAAATTGTATTGTATTATTTAAATATTACACTACTTTCTGCTCGAGTATTGTATTATTTAAAAAAATATTTTTTTTAAACATTTTTCCTTGTTTGGAGTATCGTTTGCAATATTCAATGTTCATCGTTCCAGTCGAATATGCCCTGGGCGAGTCCCCGCACGTGTTAGAGACGGGCACGTACACGCAGACGGCGCAGCCCCCGCGCATCGCTCTCTCGCCGAACGCCGAGGTGCTCGCCGTGTCCGCGGACAGCAACGTCGAGTTCTACGACACCTACACCGGCCAATTGTACGATACAATCGAGAACGTTTACACGGGTGAGTGCCAAACGGCATACGAATTTTCTAGAAACCGATAGAAGTCACGCTTTTGGTATAGGTAAGCAATCACCAACATCCGCACTATTATTATACACTTTTGGCCTGTGGCAATAAGATACATTTAAATTTATATCAATTTCTTGTTTAAATTTAGACAACTTAAAATCTTACGTTAGCTTAAGTTCTTATATTACGTATATTTTACATTTTCTACGTCTACTTCTACGGCAGTTGTTCAACTGTCTTGTTGTGATCAAGTTGGTATAATAACTGCTTTATTTTGAATCAGATGGCCGTGTGCGGTGTTGTCTCAAGAAATTATTAAATGAAAGCTACATTCCATTGTACTGTTATATGTCTATATTAATCGTTTTCAACTCTTTTTTTTTTCTTCATTTAAGACTTTTTAAAGAATTTTGTGTGCCAAAGTACCTACTATATCCGTTTATCCCATGAATAAGGAAAAAGATAAGCTTAGATAATATAAAACAGAATTAGACATTGTACAGAATTGAAGTATCATGCACAATGTATATTTAGTTCAGTCTCAAATCTATTTAGAGCTTCGAGTTATTGAATTCTGGAACCCCGGCATCTTTATTGATGGAGCGCGTATTAAGTGCACGTACTCTATGAATAGGTTGATTCGTCAGATAAAAGTTTTTAAACACTCTGTATAATATACAACTGTCATTTGTTTTTTCTTTCTCGTAAATAGCCATTAATGCTAACCATCATTTGTTGATTGCTTTCGTATAAGGTGCATGCCATTCGGTGCCCGTAGACGTACTTTATACATCAATAATAATACAATAGATCTGAGTGTCGTTAACAATTACAAGATAAATGTATATTTCAATTCTATCGCGCCTACATGGACGGAGGGCAAATATCGACCGCGGCAATTTTTAATCTAAACGTCGAGGCTGTTCTTAACTTTGAATTATCAAATACACAGAGACTCAAGGCACTATTGGCAAGACTCAAGGCATATCGATCAATTGTATTCACGATCAATACAAGTGCTACCTACCCACGAAAACCTGTGGCATTGATATAATAATGCGTTTTATAATCGTTTATAACATTACAAAAAATATAAATGCGGATTAAGCATACAATGCACATTACAAACGAAAGATGTTTGTGATATGTGCATCAATAAACCATCAATTGAGTTCACTCAGCTATCTATGAAGCAGTCGATGATCTGTTTGTCCCCTGAGAGTAAATACGGTAAACGTCCTGTTTGTATGCAAGCAAGCAAGGAAAAAACATCGGCCGAGGTAATAATAGTATAAGGAATTTTATAATGATTTGTTTACATACAGTACGGTTTACTGATAATGCGGAATTATAGTAAATTACGTAGCCATTTCATCATCGTCCCATTTGAATGGACCCCAAACCCGAGTGGACGGAATAGGTACCTACTTAATAAAACGATCACTATCAAAACTAACATATTCGTCACTGAGGAAACAAGAGTCACTCTAAATGAGCATCCGGTCGGATAATCTATCACTTGTATAAAATTATTGTATTATTACATACGTACATACATATATACAGTCACGCCCATTTACCGCTGGATAGGCAGAAACTAAGGATTTCCGCTGGCTGCATACATACAAATGTCTTTTGCCATCGTTAAAGTCATATAGGCTCATATATAGGCTCGTGTATTAGAGGCACTCTTGACCTAGTCTTTCCAGAAGTCCAGTTGTCGCGGTCGTGGGGAACATTACGCGTTTTATATTTATATAACTTTATTTTATTCTTGTCATTATTAATGCAAGCAATAAAATGAGATTCGTATAAATGCAATATTAACGTTATCAAAAAAACGTTGCGTAACATACGAGGGTACTGCAATAGCTAAGGTAAATAGCTAAGGTCGCCAATGGGCACACGCATACACTAACCGCGCCCTTGACGCAGGAGTCATATGTCCCTTTTTTTGTTACGGGAGGAAATCTTAAGATACTTAAGGTTATGTAGAATCTTTACCTAGTAAAACCTCCTCGGACACCGCTCAGCGGATTTCTGGAGGCTCCGGGATCTTCAGAGGAATGCACCGGTGACTTACTTTTGCTACGCCTCATCGTCAGACTAAAGCCATACTGCAACATGGCTAGTTTCATTAATACTTTTTGTCAATTAAAAGAGTGCTGGGAGTTTTTTTACACCGGTTTTTTTCTCCCGGTCTACTATAGCTTGAAGGGCACATAAAGCCACAGTTAGATTACTAAAACATGATCTTCATTGAGTGTAGGTGAGTAAAACAATAAGAGTTTGAATTTCAATTTGACACAACTTACTGTTCCCTTCCCGGATATCTCCTAGTGCATGTGTGGCTTAATAGTACATTTTCGTCGTCAGGTGTAATCACGTATATGGCGTTCGAGGCGAGCGGCCGCTACCTGTTCGTGTGCGGCGAGCGCGCCGTCCGCGTGCTGCACAACGTGTGCGGCGTGAGCACGGCCGCCGCCAGCGCCGCGCGCCTGCTGCGCCTCAAGCAGACCTCGGCCACAGTCGAGCGCCTCAACAACACCATCCGCGACTGCAAGGAGACCCTGCGGAAGTTCGGCAAGCAATAATCACTCCCACATCTTGCATTTATCGACGTCATGTACCTAAGTCCTAAGATTCAAATCGCATTTATTTTTGTACTGCCGCGCCGGGTTGTAGCTAGCCGCAGATGCCCGCAAGGTCTGAATGCAAATACACTCTGTGTGTGTGTGCATTTATATGATGACTGCTGTGGTCCGGGGTAGGGGTGGGGGTAGCTTCAACTGCCGCGTGTCGAAATGGTTGTAGACGTGTTTTATTAAATATGTTAATCGTTACCCGTTCTATTTTTATATGTATACAGTTTCTTGAAGAAAAGCGGTGAATGCGACCATACGATTTCACAGAAAATCACATATTACCAAATTAATTAAAATTTTTCAACCGACTAACTCTATATATTTTATTTTATTTTTTCACCTGCTTTTTTCTCCCAGTCTACTACAGCCAGACGGGCATACAGAGCCGAAGTTAAATGTCTAAAACATGACCTTCATTGAGTGTATGTATGTACTTTATAATGAATAAAACAAT
>DWUN01004023.1:0-11264 GCA_018249975.1 Passova gellias
TATATATGTTTAAAATACGTATAACATCTATTTATATTGTTACAATAACTACAAATAAGTATAATAATAAAAATAACAGTTTGTTTTCAGAAAATGTACTAGACAATGCTCCTACCCACCGCGTATCTTTATTGTAATAAATATCTATTGTAAGTGTTCAAAAATTGCACCACCAATTGAGCAATCAAATTGAAATACTAGTGTAATTTCATTTCACACACACGACATACCCTTACACAAAGGATCATTATACTTGAAACTCGTTTAAATAGTTGCACGTGATGGTTAGTGAGGGTTATAACAATACCTATGAATATATATAAATAACTATTTAGAAAGTTTTGTTGTTGTACATCGCATATTGTAAACAATACGTACGTTTTAAGTAAATACAATTATACTATTTTGTCATATAATGGGATTTCTGAATATATATTTGTTATAGTCTTTGAAAAACCTTTGAGACGACATTACACTCCTTGCCTATAATTTCAGTAGGCTCCATACTACTGCTTCCATAAGCAAAGCCGTTGCGTAATTATTATGCACTAGATAGGTATACCGCTTGGCTTCGCTTATCAAACAACAAACATCATATTAAAAAAAATGTTGTATATATTATATCCTCTCGTATTAAATTAAAATATTTAGGTTTTTATGTAAATGCACATTATTACATCCAAAAAAAAATATGTTGTTGTTGTTGTTGTTGTTGTACATTGCATATTGTAAACAATACGTACGTACAAAATGCCCTTACCAACTCAAATCCCTGGATTATAAATTCATTTGTTGCTGATCTCAAATAAACCTTAAGTCATAGTTGCAATAACATCGAAATGCCTGCGTGTGCATCGTTGCTACTTGTACAACTATTAAAAATTACCATAAAAAACTAGGTAAACGGTATATTATCTTTAAAAAAAATTATACCAAATGTTACCGGTTTGTAATAGACTTGTGAATGAGCCAGGAATGTTTCTAAAGTATTCTACAACTTATCTTACGCGAGTTAGACTTGACATGTTTTCTTACAGCGGGTTTCCCTTTGCGGTTAACCACCTAACACGGGGGCGCTACATATTAGTACGAAAATTCTCCCGCATTTTAACCGCATACACCAATCGTCGCTCAGAAACAGCATAATGGTTTTGTTAACGACTAACTTGCACTGCAAACTTTGTTTTTTAACGTAACAATTCATGTAAAATGATAAAACGGTAAGGTATTTTTCTTTCTCGCAAATATTTATGTATACATACTTTGAAGGATGTTTTCATTATTTTTACATAACTTACTTAACTTAATGTCCTGTCTTCCGTCAATGAGGAATAAAGACTCCGAAAGGCGTCTCCAGGTCGATCGGTGTTAGACTTCACATTTAATTTCACTCCACGTTTTACTATACTATTATTTTTTTAAGTTTTAATACATTACGATTCTTAGCAATGGACACATAATTAAACACAAAGTCTAAATAAAATCGTCTTTCAGATGCTAGCAAGATCTAAAAATAATTGCGTCTAGAAATATTTAGAACTTTCTTCGATATCAAATACTTAAATTTAAAACGAAATCTTTTTGACCGACTTCAAAAAGGAGGAGGTACTCAATTCGTCTGTATTTTTTTTATGTTTCTTATCTCATAACTGGACTGCGTGAACCGATTTAGATTTTTTTTTAATGAAAGCTGGTGCTTCCCGCTTGGTCCCATTTCATTTTGGTCTAGATCAAACCATGGGGTTGCCATACCGACGGACTCCAAAAATAACAATAATTGTACCTTGAATTATTTGTTTACTTTTTAGTGCATCTTAATTTGTTTTAAAATGGTTTTCTATTTGAAGTTGGTTTTTATTTTTTTGTTAAAAGTTTTGTATATTTGGTCGTAACATTGGCTTACAGAAAAGTTCCTCTTTTTTACACTAGCTGTTACGGTGGGAACATAATTACAAATCACTGCGATACATGTAAATACATCGCTGTTAAATGTTACAATGAAGCATCACTTGACAGGACCAGTTCAAACAAAATAAAAGAAGACGACGAGGATTGAAACCACATTGAAAATCTAAGCAGAATAAGCCGCACTGTATTACAAATCCCCGACTTGGGCAGGATTCGCCGGGATCCGTTTTGCGCTTGTTATTTCAGAGCTCAGACTGGTGTACCTTAAATATTCTCGGACACTGGACCCGACTTGTAACGGATATTTATTTACGCGGAAATAACATGCTTACAGGTAAAAGTAATAAATAGGCAAAGGAAAAATGTAGGAATGATATACAATAATGGTTATATGAAAAATATCTGAGATTTATTAGTTGCTATAATTTTTCTAGGAGTAACATGGAGTACGCAGTTGAAAGCCTAAAAGTTAAGTAGCGTTAAAGTTAAGTAACGTATTTTATATCGTTTCATAGGATGATTGCGTATGTTAAAGTTTATTTTTGTTTTGGTACAATAATTTATTATTACTATATACATTACTTATTGAAACAAATAGCTAAATATGTAATTTTCTTTAGTTTTTTTTTAAAGTCTCATAAAATGATGGCAATCAAAAAACAATTAGAAACGTAACCATTTTGTAAAACCATCTAAGTCTATTAATACATACATATTTTATTTAATGCAACGCCGTACAATAATTACATTGGCAATGCAATTGCGTTGAATTTCCACTATCAGACTATAACAGGTCATGGATACTGAACATAATGGGTTAATGCGAGACGTACATGACAGGAACATGAATATCACACGCCCTGTAAAGCGTTCGAGGCGATTGGTTAATTCGAAGCGTAGATAGGCAATATTATCGTAAATACTCTAATAATGATATACATATTGTAAACTGTAACACCTTTACCGAATAGAGGTGTTAAAATATTACTGGTCGAAAGTTATAATTCTTTGGTTTTAAAATTCCCTTCCGAAATTCAAATAATTTTTTTTGGAATAATTTTAATTCGTTTTAAAATTTCTTTCCGTTCATTTCAATTCTGAATGCTCATTTAAAAAAAACGTTGACTGACTAAGCGCCTCTGCAATATTAACAGATTGTGACTAATTGTTAAACATTATTTAAAGTAAATGAATTGATAGTAACAAGGTGCTGAGCCGTGACAAATTTTTTTTGAGGGGCAAGAACTAAATCTTTGAATAAGGAAACTCGCTTACTAAGGAGCGTAGGGAAAAACAAAACGAGCAGCGAGCCCTAACGATCGCCAAGGGATGTCATTAGCTGATGTCCACTGTTACATTATTACAGTAGACGTTTGATCCATAAAACAAATGAATATCCGGATTTTAGACCTTTACAACAGTTTTTTTTCAGATCGTTATTTTCCTGGCGACCTAATGGTAATTCAAACACCAAATGTTTCAAGGTATCTTTCTTTGACGAAATACTCGTATATTAACTTATAAAACATAGCCAATTGTTACTAGTATCGAAATACAAGGACAATTTACCACACATTCTAAATTACGGTTGCAATAAACACGGTTAAGATTTAGATATTAATCTTTGAGGACATATGATAGGACATATCCATTATCAATAAAATCCTATACGAAATCCAGAGTTTTTGAAAGTGATTTTCAAAGTCAAGGTCAATTAATATCTTAACACCGATCAATGTAGGCTGCTACTATCCCGACATCGTTTACTCAAATTGGATAAACTGCACAAGAAATCTACTTAACAACACACCTAACAATCTTATCGTTTATGCCATATTATTTACCTGACGATGCGTTGAGTGACATTTTATTAATTCCGATACATTACAGATTCGATTACAGAAAGGAAAACATTTAATCGCGAGAATCTGCATTGTAATTGAGAAAGCTTTGATAATATCTGGTCAGGAATTCTAGTAAAATTGGTATACTCGCATTGATATTAGTATAATATATATAGTAATTATAGATATTGTAAGAAACCATATTCTGCTTTCTTACTTTTTACTATTGATTTGATACATACCTACAGGTTCAAGTGATTTTCTATAGTATAAACTCTGAATCACCGGCCCGCTTGAATGTGTAGGTAGTCAGAGCCTACACTACGCCTCAAATCTATAGGTAGTCCGCTTTAACCAATATTATAATAAAAATATGTAGTTCAAATTTTGAGTTACTGACTCGTTTAGGATAAAATATTTGAAACGTCAAAAATTGAAATATTAGTTTATTTATTGGCAACCAGCCAGCAAAATACTGGGTTCTTTATAAACATACATGTTCAGTTGTGACTCCTAAGGTGAAACATATTTTATTCACTAAATTAGATAATTGGTACAAATAAAGGTTGTTCAAGTTACCTCAAGCTCAAATGCTGTTTATAATAGCGTAACAGAAGACCTATTATTCTAGGTCTTATATGTATAATCACTATACTCGTACGTGTGTATATTATTTCAATTACATTCATACAAAATTATTAATCGTAGTAGACACAGGTATTGCGTATTATATTGTGTAATAAATTAAGTATTAAACAGGTATCCTGTAATTATATCAGATCACACTATTAAAGGATACCTTAGTCTAGCATAAAAGGGTAGAAAATAAAATGAACAAGATCCTCGTCAACAATTAAATTTAGTTATTGTTTTTATTTCCTGTCTATCACTAGAAAGTTAAGTATATCATTCAAGTACCTATACATAATTATAGTTATACCAGCTAACTACGCGTGTATAAAAAAGACTCAGTATTACCATAAAGTAGGTACATGTTTCGTGATAAAGGTTAAATTGTTGGTATTTATTTTCTTGAAGCTTCAGTATCAAATTTCGCTAATATTTTGGTTTGTGTCTATTAAAATAAATTTCGTTCAAAGAGGAATAATAGTACCCTCACCTAGACGCCGACTTTTTATCGCGAGAGCTTTTGGCGCAATTCCAACTTGGACGCCCTTGGAAATTTTTAATTAGCCACTTGAAGTATCAAGTACTTCCGAAAAGGGTCTCTTTGTTACTTTTGTGAATAGACTGACTAATTTTGTTAAAAATATAAACGAATTCGGACATAAAAAATCCGAAACAACTAGGTATTGAATTACGCTTCAAACGGTAAAAGAAATGTTAGTATAATAACTTGTAATTTTGTAATAGGTAGGAATTTGTAATTTTGTAGTAGGTAGGAATTTTTATTTTTGTAGTAGGTAGGAATTTGTAATTTTGTAGTATCTGTTGTTCAAATTTCTAAAACCGTCTTAAGTCCGTAATACTTATTCCGTTCAATTCTAAAAGAAAGTTGTTAGATTAGTTTTGATGGCCTTAAAAGAGAATTAATAAATTTTATTAGGAAGTGGAGTAGGACTGTCAGTTGACTTCATATGCCTTAGAGAACACGTACGAAACTTCTAAGGTGTGCAGATTTGCTCCGCATGTTAAAGACGCTAAAAACTTCATAAAATCTGAGGTGTGTGGAATAGGTGGAAACCTCCGACCCATAGTTGAAGGCAGAAATATAAACCACTAAGTAACTGCAACAATAGCAGGTACCTACATAGGGATTTACATGATATACGGTGCTTGTTATATTAGCTTTAAGGAGATAAACTAAATCAATGTGCGAATAAATAGTTCAAACATTAGCTTATCTCGTTATACTTACGTGTCTACTTACAGTATAGAAAACTAAAAGCTAAAAGTTTATTGTTTGTGAGGTGGGCAGTAAGGGTCAAAGGGTCTTTGTTTTGTTGATTTTATCTAACTTTGTTTCAACACCCCTATCGTACTATTTGGACCCATAATTTGTTGCAAATGTTACAAACTAAGTAAATACATAAATTGTGATTCGAAAACATAGGAATTTAATACACATAAACATTTAAGGGTAGGTTATCCCAAAAAAGTTGCTTCAATATTTTTAAATATAATTACAGCTCATAAGGTGTACATTGCAAATATTAACTTTATATAGATAAGTATTTAATTCTATTAAGTTTAACTACATACGTAAATAAGGACTTTGTGTGTATAGAGAATAGTACCATCTATGGGGAAAAGCGTCATTTGCTTGGTGTAAGTGGATAAAGTTTATTAAAGTAAATCTTATTTCTTTGAATATATATTTTAAAGTAACGACTTATGTGATATAACAAATTCATATAAAATTAAAACAACCAGCTAGATACACGAACTGTTTATATATAGTGTAGTATATATTATGATTAATTATTTATTTGTGAGTTTCGCGAAAGCGATTCTGATACATACTTTGTCAGATCCCATTTCAACTCTTTTTTCTGTTTCGTGATCACAAACATGTTTTATAAAATGTAAGCATTACGTTCATATGTGGGATTACTTTTAGAAAAACGGACTAACAGCGCCATCTATGACGCGACTGTGGCGCTTCTGATAATACAGCAGAGGCGTCCTCGGTCCTGAATGAAAAGAAACAAGAACAGGCTAGATAGGTAGGTACATACCTTTGCGAGGTCCGCCCAGATTACATAATGGTACCATTGCGTAAACCAACCTACGCCATTCGCCTTACGTAAGCTTACGTAACGCCTCTTTGTTTAAAAAGGAGTACATAAGGTTCAATTTATTCAGGAATTATGTCTTTAAATTCCATCAATTAGACATCATTCAATAATAGAGTATTTTCCAATCTTAACCATACAGGAAAAAATAAAAAACAAAGTCATTTCACATGTATATTTAAAGGGAATAATAAATGTAAAACTTTATAGTATAGATAATTTGGTGCTAGAAGAAGTCTTAGTTACATAAAGTTGTAGAGTACACACAATAAGTCTTATAATAATAACATTAATAGAATAATAGAATAGAGAATAAAATGTTTGGTTAATTTTACTGGTCTTTATTTGGTTCCTCCTCTGGAGAAACCAAATTGGCTTTGAATTTTTTAGCTTGAGACTCTTCAGAGTCATTACACACCTCCTCCTTGCATAGCTCATGTAAATTATATTTCTTAAAGGAAAAATAATTGTCCACAACACTTAATAAACAAATGCCTTTAATGATTTCCACAATAATGCATAGCCCCGGATTCTTCAAATCTGCTTTATTGTTACCATTTTTCATAACAATAAGATCCGCTAGCTCCTTGATAATAAGATCGCGACAGACGCTGCTGTTGAATCGTTTGTTAAAGATGACAGCAAACGTTGATGACTGCTTTAGGAAATATTTATCAAAGAGTTTTCCAGCACATTCCATTATATCTGGCAGATTTGCTTTACAAGTTGCCATTATGGGCAGCAAGCGCAGGACGTGCCGCGTCTTCTGCACCTTAGTGGTGGATAAATCTTTGATAATAGCTGTAGTGATTTCTTCTGGGCTAGGTAGATTGGTTTTTATAAAGATACAGTTAGAAGCGCCAGTCTCAACAACTTGGAATCTCTTATGCTTCAGTGACTTCTGCGAGTCTTTTTTCATGGACTCCAGCTCGCGTTTCAGCATGTCCCCGATGTCAGCCTCGTCCTCAGATTCACTCTCCGATTTATCAGAGTTCAAGCTGCTTACTGCCGGTTGCTCTCCATCCTCTGGGTACAATTTGCCCGCATATTCATTTAACAAGTTGTACATTTCCTTCACGCAGTCCTTCTCTCTGAAGTTACACGTGCAGAAAAAACCTCGGAAGCCGGGTTCCAAGAAATATTTGTTTCTTCGCTTTCGGAAGTAAAACTTTTTCTTCTTTCTCGTATCACCCATTGTATTGAAACAGTTGATGTTCCCTTATTTGACCGGTATGAATGCTACGAAATTGTGATATAACTGATAATATTACGTGAATTGAATTATGAAATCATAATATCAGACAGCAAGCACAATTTAACTATATGAAAATGTCAAACTCAAAATGACGTTAACAGTGTTGCCATAGAAGCTCCACATAATAAATTAAAAAATATAAATTTGTTCTGTAAACAGCCTACCTGTTTAATAATAATCATCTACAAATTAATTGATTACATTTTATTGTTAATCTTTTACAATATTTTTAGTGCCAATTCTTGACGTATTCACACAATTAGGTAATTCATATATCTAATAGAAATGCATTCAATATTCATATTCGCGTGTCGTCTGCACATAAACCTTCTTCTAAGCAGTTCATTTACCTGTAGTCTATAGACTGCAAGCTGAGGCAGAATAACAATTGATAGATTTACTCGTCCTTTCCTGGCCACTTACCAGTTCAGAACTGGCACTTTATTAACATTGCTTAACTGACGGAGTTAGTAATAATTTGATAATTATTTTTCGGTGTATTTTAGGTTTCTATACAAGACAAATTCAATTAATCTGCCTGAACTAGCATGATTTTTATGCTTATAATGAAGCTAAAGCACAACGGAGTCGTAGACTCTTAAATAAAACCTCACTTTATATTAATTTTAACTTATATTATAATCGTATGTTATTATTTTGCAATTATTAGAATGAACTTAAATAATGTATTTTAATACAAGTGAAAAGATATATATTTTTTTTTATGCAATCATGTTTGTTTACAGGATGGATGAAGAGGTATACAAAAGACTTTTATTCAAATAAATATTACTTTAATTAGTACAAATACAAACTTAATAATATTATAACTAAACTCATTACATTACTCACTTAAAACATAAGAAATACTATAACAATACTTTTTGTGTTCTACGAGCGCACGTCGGCAACAGCCTGGGGCAATATCAGTTGAAAGTGCAATACTTAGTCTGCATCACCGTCGGAAGATTCGTGACGACAGGCTTTTTTAGATTAGGACACACAGTTATACTGGAACATAAAAATAATCAGTTGCAGAGTTATAAACTTCGTGGAACCTTAACAAGGAACTAAGGGGCATGTCGCACTGGGGCTATATGTCGGGTGACTCGGCAATACAAATAAGAAATACTGATGGGATTGAGTTTATTTTTACTATAATAATAAAAATATAGATTTCATAATATTCATTCTTCCATCAGTTAGAAAATAATTTTACAAAAATTATTTGAAAATATAGAAATTATTAGTCTTATCCTAAAAGGGGTCTTTTCGCGTGGTAAAGCACTAGTTAGAAGAATAACATGAATAAAAAAAAAGTGTTTAAATTGAACCTAAACGAAATTTTGCACATGACTACAGTAAAGACTTTTACTAATGCTTATGAGTATGTGTAGATTTTATGGTTTACTGAAACGTATTAATGCAATATAAAATGCAATATTAAGTAAATAAAATAAGAGGCTTAAACACATCCTTACTCAGTATTGTATTCAATGGACGAGATTTTGAGGTATTCAATGTAAATGTTAGGAGAGCGCAGCAATCGCCATGTCATCGGGTTGAACAGTTTAGTTTCGTATATCCACTCCACGACGACGGAGAGCGGCGGGTGGCCCGTGTCCTTGAAAGCGATTATCTTTTTCTCTACATCTCCAGGCCGGTAATATTTCCTGTAACAATCATATTAAAATATATTACCATAACATTCTACAGGCTCTGATGTTGATTTCATGACATTGATATAATGTCAATATTTAAAGTAGGCTTATCTCCGTGTGTTTACAATGTAGTTTCTGATACTAAATCCTATTTCAAAATACAATATCACAATAAAAATTCAAATAAAAAAAAACAAACCAGTAGGCACTGCTGGTAAGTTATACCTCAAAGAATCGTAAGCAAAATGATGATCAAAATTCGAATTGAACTCACATTTATATACCTACTTATCTTCGTTTAAAGTAATGTGACATAGAAATAACTATGTAATAGTATTTTTTTCTAAAAAATCGTATATTTTAGGTTAATAATACTTCTGGGATGTCCTCAGTGTTTTTGTTAAGATTTTTGCAATATAAAGAAAAGAATTACATATTCTTATTACAACTATACGTCGTTAACACATCAAAGGCTGCATTGCAAATCCAATTTTAACCGAATAGAAGTGAAACACCTGTTTGCTTTGCAAATGTCATTAAACCATAATATTTAATATGCTAATGTTTTATTAAATACCGTATCAGAGATAATGAAATGTAATAACTACAAATACATAGTACAAAAAATCAACATGTCGTACATAAATGTTTATCATTGTTTTATAAATACTGTAATGTCAATTGATAAAATAGTTCCGTGTAGGCATTATGTAGCAGATAAACTATAGTTATCTTTATGTAATTATGTTAATTATTATGTTATGTTGCGCGAAGTTTTATAAGATTGATCTGGACAGTGTTTATGAAAAGCTTCCTTGTTACGAATCCGGGTCAAGATTAACGGGGAATCTTATCTCAACACGATACCTCAAAATATATTAGGGAAGTACAAATTTACGTTACTTTTTACGTTACGTTACAAATTTTTACGTTAACTACGTTACGTTTACGTTAACTTGTACGTTAACGAAGGCAAAATAGACCTTTCCGCCTATAGTGAATTAAAAATAAGTATTTATAAAGTAATAATAAATTTATTTATTAAGAAGATTATTTATCAAGTTGTTTAGAAAAAATTATGAAAACTCATATTTTTTGGTAAGTATATTAATATTTTAGCAATGGCATGTATGTACAATAATGGGTAGGCTGTAACTCTCGAGCTTGCACCTCGTGCTTTACGCTAATGTCAAAGACCTCAAAAGCGACAGATACTATTTTATAAGATGAATCCAGTTGAATTACCAACACAAACTTACGGTTCATCGTCCAAAAACTTGTGATCGCTTTTGTTGTTGTACTTATCAATTAGGGTTAACGACACTCGCCCCACTTCAGGCCCGTGCGACACGCTCTCACTGGAATTGGATACCTTCAAAGTCACTTCGTAATGGACTCCTGAAACAAATAGCATCAGCGACATTGATAGTTTATATTTATAACTTCGACTGGCATCGTGGTCGAGTGGTTAGAGACCCTGATTGCAAAAACCGGAGGTCGTGGGTTCGATTGCCACCGGGGACAAACATTTGTGTGACAAGCATATTTGTTTGTTCTGTGTCTGGTCGTAATAAAAATATCTATATAATTATTATATCGTATGTATATATGTATGTTTAACAACTGTTCTGTTACCGTAATACAGGCATTCAATTGCCTAACTTGGAATCGGATAGTCGTGTGTGGAATTGTCCCCAGATATTATATTATTAGATACTAGCGACCCGCCCCGGCTTTGCACGGATGCAATACTGATACTAAATACACTACAGAAAAACTGTGAACGTTGTATATAAAAACATAGCAGCACGCTCCGGCTTCGCAAGGGTATAAAATATAT
>DWUN01004024.1:0-11262 GCA_018249975.1 Passova gellias
ACATGACAGACATAACATGACAGAGAAAGCGACTTTGTTTTATACTATGTAATGATATACTCGCATCGCGGGGCAGAACTAAGCAATTAGGACAATTCCAAATACGGCCGTCTGATTTCAAATTACCAATTAAATGTCTGCCTTATTGTAGCCGGACACCTGATATACATACATACTATATGCATAATACTTATATAGATAATTTTATTACACCCAAACATAGAACAAACAAATGTACTTATCATACAATTGTTCGTCGCAGACGGGAATCGAACACACGACCTCGACCATGAGGCCAGCCAAGCTCATTAGTCTGTCTGCCGGCCCAATGACGATCGATGATCATCCACTTTGCTGTACATCGCAGGGAAACGAACGTGGGACCAGTTCGCGAGCCCGGAGAAGATAGAGAGGGAGCGGAGCAAGTACGAGCGCTGCAAGGAGGAGTTCGGCTTCTGCATCCCCGGCTACCAGGTGTACCGGCTCGGCACCGGCAAGCTCAGCCGCTACGGCAAGGACTGCGGCAAGCGGCTGCACGGGCCCATGGTGCGCGCCGGTGAGTGCGGAGGGTTGCCGCTCTAAAGCAAGTGTGGCTTGGCAAGGGACGGTAACGAAGCCGATAGCTCTATTCTTCAGAAGAGTCACAAGTGCCTCGGCCGACACGATAGAGAACTACAATGTAGATTATTGCGTTCTCGGCGTTAGTCGAGTTGAGTGTTCTCGATGAATCGTCAATTCGTTTTGTAATATATATCAATCGGTGGGTACTTCCGCGAGTGTCGGGTACAATGACGCGTGTGGCGTGCGCAGCGATCAAGAACTACCTGAACGGGCTGGAGGGCGGGCTGTGCCGCGCGCTGCTGCTGCAGCTGCTGGCGGCGCTGTGGGCGCTGCAGCGCTGGGCCGCCCGCCAGCGCCGCGCGCGCCTGCCCGCCGCCTCGCTGCTGCTGGCCTACGACGCCGCCCGCCTGCGCGCCGCCGCCGCCCCGTGAGACACGCCCCCCGCCCCGCACTAGCTAGAACACGCCCACCGCCTTTATCCGCATATTCTGTGCAGTTGCTGTTCATATTCGATGGCGGCCTACGTCATACGTGGTCCAGTCCCTCTCCCCTTTGAAGATACGACTTTTGCAACAAACGTTCATCCCCTATGTCGGCCTCTTCACCGATTACATCAATCCGCTGCTCGACGTCGACCTCCCCGATGAACACCGACGGATTCTACCCTTACAGTTTCCCTCCAACTGCGATAGTTACACACTCAGATGAACAATCAGTAGATTAATAAATAGTAAAGATTGTGAATCCGAATTAATTCGAATAGTAAAGAAATTTTTTTTATATCTCGCAGTGCGCGGCGCGACGCGGAGTGGCGGCCGGCGTCGGCGCCGGTGGCGCGCCGCAAGTCCATCCACTCGCTGCACAACCCCGCCTCCGGACACTTCAGCGGCCAGCTCACGGCCAAGGGCCCGCACTACAAGAAGGTCCACTCCGTGCCGCTGGCGCCGCTGGCCGCGCCCCGGGACTGCGCCCCGCCCGTCGCCTCGCCCTGGACGGAGGCGCTCGAGAAGCTGAACGCGAGCCACTCCTTCGAGCACAACTACGAGGACAAGCTGTCGAAGATCAAGATGAACTACAGGGCCCAGCTGGACCAGCTGGCCAGCGACTCGCCCACGCCCAACCCGTGGGGGACCGTCAAGGTGATCGACTTCGCCCACGCGTCCATCACGGACGACAACGAGAGCGCCATCGACGAGAACTTCAAGGAGGGCATCGACGGCCTCGTGGCCATCTTCGAGTCGCTGCTGAGAGAAACTGATGACCAAGTTTTCTGATGATAGATTCGTTGAGAACAGTAAATTCTTTATAAACTAGTATAGTAAAAAGCAGGTCAGGTCTGGAAGGATAGGTATTTGGCGCTCTGCCTCCTTCGTTAGGGACCTGGCGTGATGGTACTGTAGCAATAATAAAATAATTAGGCGATAAACGGTTTTCGAATGACGTTGACATTTTTGTTAACAAATTCTATTGACCGCGTAATAGTTAATATGTTTTATCTTCATATTTTGAACAAAAATGCATTTGACAGCCTCCCTACCTCCTCCTCGTCCTGGCTTCCACCAGTTCGATTAGATCACTCTGACGTGCCAATTGTAAAGCTAATTGAATATTTTTATAATATCCTGTATCTTTCTAACATAGATCATTCATCTACCCTACCATTGGGGTCGCCGTCGATTGCGCTGTATTTTAGGGTTGCCAACCGCTTATGGTGGTTATCGATTAGTGTGGCAACATTTTAAATGCCGTAAATAGTTTTTTTATGTGTTATATTATCGGGACGGCCATGAAAATAGATTTATTAATTTCAATGACATTATGGCTTTACAAACGTTTATGGATTACTAAGCGTCTCTGACATACAACGCATAAATGTATGCGATAAGTTGTAGTAACTCATGGAAAGCACTGTATTATATTTAGATTTACATTTGTGTTGCCAAATTTGGTGAACGATCAGACAACAGAAAATATCAATGGAATTCAATGTTTATATTTACTCGTGTACTTAATAAATAGAAATAAAGTAGTCGTTATAGATTAAGAAATAATAAATCCTGTCTTACCTATACCAATATGTTAAAAATATATGTTTGCATTTGCTCAATGATTAATTTTAATTAAATGTTTTTAAAATACTTTTATTTGGTTGTTTTCAAAAGAAACACTCGAACAATGTTTTAGATTGGGAAGTTCGGATTCCATAGCCCCACGCAGCCGGGTAAGTATTCCCATTGGAGAAAGGATTCCATTACAGTCAACTCGTAGTCTATTATTACATCATGTTCTATGAAATAGTACTGGCTTTGTTTTAGTTTTCAATTAATATTTCACTAACAAAGTATAAAGTTGATCTAAATAGGGAACTGAATTTGCAATTTTTCATTTTCAAAGTTCAAGGAAGGGACAGCGGACTGAATTACAGAGTTTTCGGCGAAAAAGTGCAGTTGGAATTTGTCTCAAGGCACCGATGACCTCGGCTGGGCCCGCGACCGCCCGGTCACGCGCTACCTTCCATGCGGGGGAAGCTCTGAACGTATAGACGGGTGTAAATAGTTTTAGTAAACAATCTTTTATTTGTAAAATAAAGCATCAAGTGTAAACATCCGGTCTACACGTCATTGAATACATTAGCGACAAAATTAATAGCGATATTTTAATCCAACCATTTAGAAACATGCCGGCGTCAGATTTCATGTAGAATCACTGCAAAGGCAGAAAAAACTAAACGATTAGTATGAAAGAAAAAGTTTTTCCAGGTGCCACATTTAAACGTAGTAATTATTAATGTATTTTAACATAGCAACATGTACCTACCGCATGTCTCGAAGTACACGCTGTAAGAACATTTGCTCGACAAATTGTGACATAACACCGAGTTCAAGTTGGAAATAGGTTTCCTGAACGAAGTGACTGTGTGTAGTCTCCGACGTCCCCGCCGTACACTTCACTACGCGAGGGTTCTGCTTAGCTTGTTAATAAAAAAAAAAAAAAGAAAATCCTTTTACGACCATCTCGCGACAGTGGAGTACGACAAAAATTCCAACTCGAAGAGACTATTGTGAGAACCGCCCTCTGCCGGAACGTTTCTAAGTGTCGGAAATAAAAAAATAAGTATAATCTCTTTCGCGTGCAGTCGATTTTAAATGAATACATGTTGTCGCTGGCGGGTTAATAAATATTTTATTTTCCAAATCAGCCAAAGAAAAAATAAACTACTTTCCCAAATAATAATAGTAGTAAGAAATGATATTTATAATATATACTTATAAAAATAGTACGAAACAATAGCGCGCACGTCGGACGGTTGATACTTTTCTTACGAATATTTTCGGGTATAAAATAACAGGTTTTCGATATCTATGATATTCGCCCACCGCCCGAGAACTGTCGTGCAGGCCGTGACGACAGCTATGGTCATTTAGCGTAGGGGTGCGCTACACTTAATTTAAGCTACAATTCGAGAACATCGGAGGGAGCGGCTTACGGCACCACGACAACAATAAACTCGACATGTTTTGCCAAACGCACTTTATTTTGTTAGATGACCAACTGTGGGATTCGTTCTATTATAATATTCCTATGGCTCATTATAACCGCGAGCTTTACATAGCGCTTCAAAAAATGTCCTCGACACGTTACCGATACAAAAATATATATATTACGTATACATATATATATATTACGTATACATATATATATATTACGTATACATATATATATATTACGTATACATATATATATATATATATCACTACAACCGTCCGACGTTAACAGAGTGGCGTGCAACCAACGTACAACTAACGCGGCGCCGGGCGTCGTGGGCCACGCGGGCCCGCCGGCCCCTCCCGCGCGCATTACGACTACAGATTAAACATATCGCGCGCACACGGCCCCGCGGATATTACGCGATCCGCCAACGAGCCGCGCCTTCAAACGATAAAACGAATACAAGCATCAAATAATTCTAACGTTACAGTACAAACACAATGTAAATATACAAACGGGCACATCGTAGAAACCATGAGTGATCTAGCACGGCACCGAGCACCTGCGACATCGACCGACGGTATCGCCGACTATTCATTAAATAAATATAATGATAAAACGATTACGTCAGTAGCAGCGGCGGCGGCGACCGCCGCATCGACGATCGTTGTTATCGTGCAAAAAGTATTTTTTTTTATGTAGCGTATAATATCTGCTTTTTTTTTGATAATTTTCTCAATTAATATTTGATTATGACAAAACAAAAAAAAAACAAAAAACGAATGAAACACACGTGGCAGCAGATGTATACTAACATTTAAATCTTACATTAGGTCCGCCGCCGCCCGCGCCCGCCGCCCGCCGCGTCTACCGTTACAATTTGAATTTCGAACGCACGAGCCGTTCGACGCTCAAACACGAACGAATGAAAAGGAACGCATACATTTCTATGTGTACGGTGTTCATGCGGGCCGTAACGTTTAATCGATTAATTAATTAATTAATTACTATAATAATACATTCAATTGTGTCACCGAATAAGTTCGTCGGACGTTATTGTGCGTCGTGTCGTTGCGAATCATGAAAGGTATTGTACCTATTTATCTCTTTATAAAAATGACATTATTTCAAAATGGCGGCGATATAAACTATGCTGCGGCGTCTTTCTTCAGTTCGACGACAGATGGCGCAATGTACAATTCGAATTTCGAACTTCGACATTTCGATCGCCGTTATACGGTTCTCTCCGGAGTGTGGATATCGATAAAACAATTTAGAGTCACAACGAACGATAAACGAATTGTAAAAACAAAATATAATTTTATAGATAATTTGGTGCGGTCCACATATTTGAATTGTTGACTACGATAGCGATAAAACAACAGGGCGGCGAGCGCGACGCACCCAACGCCCGACACGGACACCGAAACCGCGATAAAGTCTTACGCGCACACATAAACTCCGAACTTACGACAATCACACGTAAGAACATCATAGTCCTGCCGAACGTAACCGACGCCTCGGTCGCGTGCGCTGCGCCCTTGGCAGAACAATACAGTATACATTTACATTTATTTACTTTACAAAAACAAAAGCGAGAGACCACAAGCGGCATCATTCACAGTACGCTCGGTCAGTCGGCCCGTCGACGCTGGAACATTTCAACGTTCGATGTTTACAAAACGTCCGATTCACGTCACATTTAGTCAAACGCATGCGCAGCGCGCTACACCCAACGATCCAAATGCAATATACATATAATATACATAAATATAACATCTAAACACTACGTCTAGTTCAGGACGGCAATTTTACATGCACCCTTGTTCTACCAAGAGCCCGAGAATTGGTGCAAGGCTGCGTTCAAGAAAATATACGTGTACATATATATATTGTGAGTATATACATATTAAAATGATACAACGAGAACATCGATTATATTAGCGATCGTTATTATTAATAATAATAATAATTGTAATAATAATTTGCACAATATTAACACTATCCATCGCCCCGATTAATTCAAACGTGATTATAAAATACAGTAATTATTAATTCATAGGTCGAGCGGATGTTTTTTATGTTCTATACATTTTACAATTAGGGGGTCGACAGACCCTCGGGGGTCGACGGACGCCGAGGGCGTACCCCCGGTCTCATATTTCTCACCATCCAAAATAGTTAAATAGGAACTTCACGTTTGTACGGTGAAAAACGGTGATACTACAAAAATATATGCGAACCGCGCCCCAAGCGCATACGTGTAACATAAACTCGTTTATGTATATTTCTATATATGTATGTTTTAACGAAATTTGTACCGCAAATTTGTTTAGGGGCCGCTCGAAATACTAATTCTATATAGGCCCACACACACACACATACAATTGTCATATTAAATACAAGAGAAAAAAATAGAAACCATTCAAATGTTTTTTTAATGTTTTTTTTTTTCATAGACAGTCTTAGCGGGGACTGAATTGTTTATTACTTCGTTCATTCGTACAATGTCTCTACAAATTTTATATTAAATATATACTTTGTTATACGATTTCACCGCTTTTAGCAGCAAATGGGACGCGCCGGCCCCGTAGGGCTCAGAGGGGTCCCGTTACAATGAGCTCAATGACTTCATTCCTTACTCTATTTACATAATATGTAATTTTAGATGTGGTTCTAGTAATTTTAGTTATATTTTATATCGGGTTCAATACACTTTGTCATTAGCAACAATTTGTCACATAAAATGTTTTTCAAGCAGAAGAAGACGGCACCTCGCGGGAGGCCGGTGCGAAGAGGTTTAGAATAACGAATTGTGTTCATACTTTTAATTTATTTCAATGCACCAAATTATCGCAGGTGAAACTTGGGCTTTTGAAACGAAAAACACGGAATACTTCCAACGAGGCGCAATCATAAAGTAGTCATAAGTAATTGCATTAGAGTTACATTGTATATAATTTTAAAGTTAAAAAAACATCCGCACGACCGCCTAATAGTAACAAACCGCAGTAAACAGGGAGCGGCCGCGTTCGCGACGCTATAGCGAGTAAGACACTTCACGTTAAATGTCAACTTTAACAAATTTCCACCGTCCGACTTAGAACATACACTCCTCCCTGCCCCCACCCCGGCCAGGGGTAGCTACGTCGGTACTTAGAGAGTATATATATATATATATATATATATACTGGGATTGTTTTAAATATACATATTAAGTCAGTAGGATATTTTAGGCAAAATTTTATTGAGATGCGTCTTTTTAATTAAAAAAAGAGTCACGACTCATAAATTCTTTAAATTATCGCAAAACGAAGGGATTACGTAGCACTGTATAATAATAGTAATCGATGGTACACTATTTACAGGGGCGGGGCGGGGCGGGGCGGCGCGGGCCCCTAGATGTGCGGCAGCTTGGGCGCCTGCACGCGCGGGTTGTCGCGGCGCAGCGCGGGCAGCGCGGAGGCCTTGTAGTCGTAGGCGCAGCCGTGCACCTCGGCGTAGCGGTGCGGCGCGCAGAAGGCGGCCCCGCAGCGGCACGTGTGCTCGGTGGCGATGCTGAGCCGCTTGCGACACAGGCCGCAGCGCACGCGCGCCTTCTTCGCGCGCTGCCGACGCCCACCGACAACAATGTTAACGATGCTCGTTATCTGGTTTTTATTGTTTCGACGAGCGACATGTCATTGAATTGATTTAATGAATGATTATTAAAATATCTTATCGACAATTGACAATCGTCCATGATAAAATTGGAATATTAATTAACACAGTTTTATCAAGCCATCGCATAACTTTGCTGTAATTATATCAAAATCGTAGTAGATACGGTATACAAGGCTATTCACATAACTTAAAGAAATTATCTGATTTAATGCAGACTTTATATCAACTGTAAACAACATCGTCTGTGACTATATTGTAATGCTGAAGTCAACTATTAAATAGGATACATGTTTAAGAAATTCATAAGATTACAGACATACCCTAATACAGTTTCAAGAATGATAATCAACAACAATGTTTGTAAAATAAATAATCTGAACTGTTCAGTATTTACTTATATAAGCGGTTCTACTACTCTGTCACGAGAGGAGCCCTGATTGCAGCGGTGGAGTGATTAAAAAAGCCGGAAAAAAATGTAGTATGTGATGATAATATGGTTCACTGTTCACCATATCGTGTACCTTTTCGGCGGCACCCTGCGAGTCGGGTGTCTCGGATGGCTCGGGCGCGGCGGGCGGGCAGGCGGCGGCGGGCGGCGCGGCCGCAGCGGGCGGCGGGGGCGGCGGCGTGGCGGGCGCGGGCGCGGCGCGCAGCGGGCGGGCGCGCGCGTCGCTCTCGGCGATCTTGTGTATGCGGCGCTGGCGGCGCTCGCTGCCCACGGCGTCAAGGTTGCGCGGCGGGCCGGGCGCCAGGTCGAGCCCCTCATCGCTCAGGTGCAGGTGCTCGCGGTTGCGGTGACGACTCAGCGCCGGCAGTATTCTGAAATGGGATTCATTTATGACATCGTCTGTGGCCACTCTTGTGAAATATTAATTCGTGTAGCGGTGGAAACGATGTAGGCCCGGTTCCCGTTACAAACTTAAATCGCCTAGACGATTTTCATAAAAACATATAGGAATGCATTCACTGCAGCACCGCAACAATAAGTCAACAAATAGTGTCCATCACCGAGCGACGGCTGAAAGACGCCACTTCTTAGAAATTTATTTACGGACGGAAAATGCAATTTACGTCTAGTGTTCATCGCAGTCAGCGCATGGTTGGCGACTGTTGGAGACGCGCGCGGGGTGGCGGCGGCGCGGAGAGCGTACCTGTTCCGCTTGAGCTGCTCGAGGTCGGAGGTGGAGGAGGAGAAGAGCGCGTCGGAGAGGGGCGGCGCGCGGGGCGCGGGGCGCGCGGCGCGCACGTGCAGCGCGGAGGCGGAGCGCGCGTGCGGCGCGTGCGGCGCGGCCAGCTGCGAGCTGGAGCCGAAGGCGCGCCCGCGCCAGCCGCCCGCCTCGCCGCCCACCAGCGGGCCTGCCGAACGGACACCACTGCGTTACACTCTGTCCTCAATCTAATATAACTCAAATTTACCATTTTTTTTTCATTTGAAATATAAAACTCTATCCGTTATGGAATAATGAAATAATATTACATAAAAAAAGGGTTTCTAGTTAATTCTCCGGTCGACTCCTGACCTAAGACCTAAGGTGCGCCCAAATCCTACTAAAGTCAGTTACATGCATGATGTTTGCAATGTGTAATATAATGACAAAGCAATTTGAATCGGAAGTACAATGCTTCTAAGCAAGGTTTTTTTTTTATATCTGCTGTAGATGTTTCGAAATACGACCGAAACTAGTAATTTAATTTTAAGTAGAAAACCCTGTAAAAAGCACTCTGGCACACTTTTAGTCGGAGCTGTTTTTTTTATTTGGCTATCGTAAGCGGTCCAACTCACCATACTCAGCGGCGGGGATGGGGGCAAGATTCTTGGCGGTGAGCGGCGGCGAGTCCTGGCTCATGCAGTCCCCGTCGTCGAGGCACTCCTCGAGGATGGCGGCGGCGTCGTCGTCGCGGCCGTCGCGCGCCTTCACCAGGATGGAGCCGGCGAGCGCGTCCGTCAGCTTCAGGCGCTCGTCGGGCGCGGCGTCGTGCGCGGCCCGCTCGGGGTCGGCGCGCGCGATGGGCGGCAGCAGCGTGTAGCGGTCGGCGAAGGAGCAGTCGTAGTCGTATCTGGTGTAGTGTCCGTCGTACAGCGGCGCGAAGCCGTCGTCCGCCTCCGAGTACGGCGTGCACGTGCGGCTGGCGAACGGCTCCAGCGCCGCGTCGTCCAGCAGCCCGCCCACCGACAGCGTCTCCTCGCTCCGGGTCTTCTGGATGTCGTGCTTGTCTGTTCCGCGAGGATGAAAGGTTATGAATGTATAATGATTATGGTTGTGTTAAAAATGTAAATATTTCTTTTATTGTCTTAAACGGGAATCTAATCCACGACCGCCGATTGAGCGGTCAGGTGCAACATGAATCGTATGAGCGAAAAAGAAAAATGATATAGAACGTAGTTAATTAGTCTCGCAGCATTGTTAATCGAACGTATGTAATGTGTGCGTTAATGCCCTCTTTTGATTCTCAAAGTAACGTATTGGATCACTTGAGTTTGAGAATCTGTGGAGTAATAGAACATACAATCGTGTGCGGAGTGACGGCGTGCAAGGCGAAGGGCGAGTGCGTACCGTGGTGGTGCGCGCGGCGGCGCAGCGTGAGGCGCTCCATGCGGCGGCGCAGCTCCAGCATCTTGCCCATGGTGACCGCGTTCTCGTGCAGCGCGCCCGCCTCCGCCTCCAGCAGCGCCGACAGCGACGCCGGCTCCGCCGCGCCTGCGCACGAGACACCGGTCAGCGAGAGGATCTTTTGAAACCATTGTTACGGTCACCGCCCACGATATGTCCCTCGCGCGGCGTGCCGGCAACGAGCACAAAGCTAGTAACGTATGTGAGGTCGTACACTTGGCGTGCTCGAGCGGCGAGTAGGTCCCGTCGCGGTTCTCGCGCACGCGCACCATGTTGACCCGCTCGCCCTCGCGGAACACCAGCACCGTCACCTTGCAGCCGCTGCCCGCGGCGCCGCCCCCGCCGCCCGCCCCGCCGCCGCCGCCCCCGCCGCCCGCCCCGCCGGCCCACTCGCCCTCGTCTCTGCAACACGCCGCCGTCGAATATAGTGGCGTCACTTAACAGCTCTGCGTAATATTCTGTAAGACTCCAAAGGAGATCGATTGTCAAGGAATGGAACAATAAAAATTATGAAAAAACGAATTAGATTTCAAGTATACCTATTGGAGTGCAGGAGTCTTTCGATGTCGCGCCAGGGCTCGGGCGGCGGCAGGCGGCGCGTGGCGACGGGCCCGCCGCGCAGCCCCACCACGAGCCGCAGCCGCGCGCCGTCGCCGATGGCGTGCTCGCGGAGAGACAGCGAGTCCTCCAGTTCGCGCAGATTGTACACCAGGTGCTGTTGCGATACCGGGATACCTGGAAACGGGGCCACGTTGGAAAGTAAGCACAACAACAACAACAACAACAACAACAACGAATCGGCGACTCCTCGGGTGTCGCAAGTGTCCATAGGCGACGGTGGCCCGACTGCCTGTTGTATAAAAAAAAACGTAACGTAACATCACGCCTGTAATCCCCGAAGGGGTAGGCAGAGGAGTGTAGTACACCCCCACATTTC
>DWUN01004025.1:0-11259 GCA_018249975.1 Passova gellias
TTTAATATTCTTGTCATTTAAATAGAATCGTCTCCATATATTTTTCTTAATATCAACCTTATCTTATCTTATCTTAATCTTATCTTATCTTAGTCTTATCTTAATATGAATCAATCCTTGAAGTTGATTAACTGACCCAGAGATCTACTGAAATCTTGCACATGAGTTATTTATATAGCGTAAGTGAGTACTGAAGGAATTTTGGAAATTTCATCTCTAAATGGGTAAAATAGGAATAGTTAATATGTTTTTTGATCAATTCGATTTCTGCCCGACTAAAGTCGTGGGTAAAAGCTTGTTTTCGTATAAAACGGAATTAAACTTTTATTCGCAATTGTTAATATTAGTTGCGAAAAAATGTGGTCGTTATCGGCAGGGTCAAAACGCTCAGTACAAAGTCCATCTAGAGAGTTACGAGCCGCCGGGCGCCGCTGACGCGTTCTACATCGCGCCCGAGGTCGGCTACCAGCGGCAGACCTTCATCATGGGCACCAAGAACCACAGCATGCTCGATTACGAAGTGCCGGAGTTTCAGCACATCATCATTAAGGTTCATAATTTTTTTTATATGAGACAATTCAACACACACTATCTGATTCCATATTAGGCCATCACATGGCCGTGTTAGGGGATCCCAAGTTTATTATTTAAGCTGTTACATTGCATCTTCATATGCTAAAGGAGGCATGCACATAAGGGCTTCTTTTAACAAGCTCTTTGTGCATTAACTCGGTGGCAGACCGCAAAACGTGTTGAGATTGGTTCGTAGACATATGAAGATGATAAAAATGATGATGATTAATTCGTACATTCTCTTAGGTGGTTGCAACTGACCTGAACAGGACAGACTTCGTGGGCGTCGCGACAGTGTACATCAATTTGACGAACTGGAACGACGAGCTGCCGATCTTCGAGCACAGCACCAAGACCGTGCGCTTCGACGAGACCGAGGGCAACGGTTTCTTTGTGGCCAACATGCGCGCCAACGACAGGGACATCGATGATAGAGTTGTGTGAGTTGATCTTTCATATGCCATAGGTTATCAAATTTCATTTGCTGCCCACTTTAAGAATCAAATATTTTCTAGCGGCTCCCAAAATTATTTTACTATAAATATTCTAAATATCCTAGTTTGTTATATGTCCCTGCCCGCGCCAAATCAATGCTCCTAAATTTCTTTAAGCTAGGTGCTTTACCACCCCAGAAAGCTTCCAGCACCTACTATGGGGCGATAACTCCCACTTTGAGAAAGACTGATCTATACTAATACTATACAAGCCTAAAGCCCTGTCACTATAACAGGAGGGCCGGTCCAGCAAGGGACCAATAAACGGTCAGAAAAAAAATTGTTGGGGTGATGTTTTCAATACCTAAAGATTACTATTCGTGTGATTAGTAATCAATTGTAATAATATTTCTAGTGATGTAATCACAGTCCAGTACGGTGATTGTAAGATATAAAGATTAGTAATGAAGAGATCATTTTCACAGGCACACCCTCATGGGAAATGCTGGAAATTTTCTGCACATAGATAACTACACCGGCGACATTCACGTATCTGTGGACGATGCGTTTGACTACCATAGACAAAACCAGCTATTCGTACAGGTAAAAGAACAATATCGGTTGACCCCAAAGGTTGTGTTGGCGATATTTTTAAGGTCAATGAAATTTTAAGATCAATAAAGACAATCGATCTAAATGCAATATTCACGAAACGTATGGAACAAAAAGGTGAACCATAGAACGAGCAAGGCAAAACTAGCTGGCGATAACAAAGCATTTGGCAGGCCTCATAGTCGAGTGGTTGTTAGAGACTCTGTCTGCAAAACTGCAGGTACTGGGTTCGATTTCGAATGAGATAGCCGTGTGTGGAATGGTCCCAATTATTATAATTAAGTTATGATAAGACGATCCAAAAAATTCTAGGTACGAGCGGATGACACTTTGGGAGAGCCATACAATACTGCCACCTCTCAGCTGGTGATTGAACTTAACGACATTAACAACACCCCGCCCACTTTACGTCTGGTATGTAATACACAACAAAGATAACTATAATATTATTATTATTATTATAGCATTTAGCCAGTTCCCTCACAGGGTAGGCAGGGGCGCAGGGCGTGCTGAGTATCAAATATTTCAGTCCTACAAACCGTACGTGCTTTGTCTACCTTCTTCACTTTCTTCATGCATACACGCCAGTTTCGGAGACTTTTGACTCCCCCGTCAGCCAGTATCTGACCTATGTGGTCATTATTATATAATTGATTGTTGAGTTGTAAAGAGTAATTTATATGTTGATTATAAAAAAATATGAAATGGGAGTTACTTTGATGAAACATTTGTACTACCATATCGGAAATGCATGAGTAACTTTTTAACTATCATTAATTGTGTTGCTAAGCTAACAATGTCATTCAGAACTGAAATAAATAGCAAAGTTTATTGTCTCTTAGCCACGTGGCAGTCCAGAGGTGGAGGAGAACGTTCCAGAACTGTATGAGATAACTCGCGAGATCAGAGCCAGTGATCCTGACACTACAGCCGAGCTGCGCTTCGAAATTGACTGGGACACCTCGTACGCAACAAAGCAGGGCCGACAGACAGCCGCGGTGGAGTACCATGGGTATGTTTGACCATTCTCAAATTCAAATTGTTTTATAAGGTAAGGTTAGGTAACTGACGTGCTTCTTTTACTCTCTTCATTCTTCTTTTAGATAGCTGGTAATAACAAAATAAGCTTTCACTGCAAAATTTCTCGAATTATCTCGTAAATTTTCAGGTGCGTGGAAATTGAGACCTTGTACCCTGATCCTGACAACAAAGGCCTGGCGTTGGGAAAGGTCTTGGTGAAAGAGATCCGACCGAACGTGACCATCGACTACGAGATGTTCGAGATGCTCTACCTCACCGTCAGGGTCAGGGATCTGCAGACAATCTACGGAGACGATTATGACGAACGTGGGTTTCTTTAAAACAAGCTAATTATTTATTAGGCTATTATGTACAATCTATTGCAGGCAAACTACATACAAAAAGTGTATAGTATAAAATAACATTGTCAATTTATTATTTAGACTTAGTTCCTTAATGTTTGCTGCGCAGTTACCTTCGCGGTTGTTATAATCGACATGAATGACAACGCCCCTTTGTGGGCCAACGGCACTCTGAGCCAGTCGTTCAGGGTGCGGGAGAACTCAGCCACCGATATCATTATCGGCTCTGTCCTTGCTACCGACATCGACGGTCCGCTTTACAATGAAGTACGATACGCTATCTTGTAAGTATAATTTATTATATCACATCTATATTAACATAAAAATATAGCGCTTTTGCTTGTTCATACATTACACCTAGCGATATTCGAATTCAATCATGGAGTTATAATTTACTTTATATCACGCATGGCTTTGTTTGTAGTAATATTAAATTAAAATTTTGTTACAATGAGCTTGTGAAATTTAATGGGAAAAAATTCAAAGTAAACATAGATTGTAATTGAACCTTTAGGCCCTTCCTGTAAAGACAGGATATAAAAGAATAATAATAAGAAGAAAATAAATAAAAAATTATACAAAAGAATGCAACTTTTCCTACGCAAAGGTGGGAGAATAATCCTATCTAGGTCATATTCAAGAAATTCGATCATTAGAAAAATTTGGGCACCTTATTGGTCAGGGTGACGGCCTTACGCTTTGAAGGAGAAATAAATCGGCGGTGATCGTTTAAAAAGATTTCTGCTGTTATTAAATGAAAAATATTTCTGCTATATAAATAAACAGTCCAAGAAACAACACTCCGGATGACCTGGTGAAGATTGACTTCACTACGGGACAAATTTCCGTGGACGAGGACGGGGCCATCGACGCAGACATCCCGCCGAGAGACTACCTGTACTACACTGTAGTGGCCAGTGATAAGTGCTTCAGGGATACAGACTGCCCGCCGGATGAAACCTATTGGGAAACCGAGGGAGAGGTGAGTATTACTGTTATCAGCTCGGGTATTGAGGACTCATTGAGGTCATGATTGTTAAACACAAACAGAACTACATGTAGTTATATGTATATAGGTATATAAAATGACCTGTATATATAAACCAAGATGTTTCTTTGAGCCACAGTATCAATTTCCTTTTTCCCTAAGATCCAGACACTGTGCGAACTTCAGAATTTCTGCACACGTGCAAATCCAAGTCACAAATCATAGTTCATATTAATCATTATACGAAATCAAGCCTGCAGAAAAAGAAACTTACTACATTACGCCACTCTGTTGCCGCAAAAGAGAATACAAAAACTCAGAAATTTGCGAATGATATCCTCTAAATTTTTCATTACACTTAATATATAATTACACTTAATATATAATTACAAAATTAGTCAAAAGAACGTAACATCACGCCTGTAATCCCCGAAGGGGTAGGCAGAGGAGTGTGTAGTACACCCCCATATTTCACCAGTTACGTTTAATGAGAGAGATTTTGAGAGATGAACAGTTGAAATACTATCTTTATATACTGAGGAGAATAATTCGTGTATTAAACGTTTGAAATAATTTCGTTTGGTAGTTCCAATAAACCCAAATAATGCTACTGTTAGCCTCTGGCCAAGTTAAATGGTAAGCACTCCCGGCTTTAGCTTCGCTTTCTAGCTTTTATACAATGACCACGTGGCTTGTTTACATTATTAATATATAAGATATTAAGTAAACAATAGAACATTTTGGTGCTACTTAGAACAATAGCCGAATGTACGAGTACCTATAATAATTTAAACTGAGACTGGCGTCATGGTCTAGTGGTTAGAGAACGTTTCCCACCCAGGAAAAAAAGACATGTGATGACAATATTTGTTTTTTGTGTGGGTGTAATAAAAATATTATAAAAGCATGATGTAGTTTATCAGCTTTCTGGTCACCGAAGTTCAGGCTCTGCCTAGTTTGAGATCAGATGGCCATGCGTAGATATCCCAAGATATCATTATTATTGTTAAAACTGTGTAAAGTTACAAATAAACGATTATACCAACGAAATTAAGATTTTAATAATTGTAATTTTTCGGAACCCTAGAGCACGGTGCTGAGATCAAGAAGCCAGATGTGATTACAGTATCAAACTCAAAATAAAATACGAATAAGGAGTTACGGAGGTTATCCATTACGCGATTCTCGTCCGATTTGGTGGAGACAAGGTTAAGAGGACAACTCATTTGTCGAGTATTGAATACGATTTTTTAGGCAGTCCAAATGATTGTACTGTCTCCTGATTCCAAACGTTCTTTCATTGACACGTTTTCTTTATTGGAATCAAACCGGCTATGGTTGATTACGAATACTATTGCATAGAAATATTTCAATAGTCTAAAATCACTAAACTACAGTAGATAACTGATTGGTTTACTGATATGAGGAGGTCAAACAGATGAAGATGCTGACCATAATGGCATAATATACAGAATTAATAAACACATTGTACAGACAGGAAACTAGTACTTTTATTTATTATATTACCTGGAAATTTTTAAACGGGAATTTCTTTAGTTTGTCATTTACTTTAAGAAATAAAAGAAAATAAGAAAATGCTCAAGATAAAGTTCACGGCCGACCTGGGCTGGGCGCGGTACAGCTCTGTTAAATTCGGTATGGAGGTGAAATTGGGGAAGGTAACTCAGTCTGTTACATTTTTACGGCTCTACTGTGAAATCGAATTTGGGCAAATTACATAAGGAGACAGCTGAAGCTTAGGTAACAGATTATTTTATAATCTAAAAGATTAGTTAACCTTCCGTGGGAACGTTGTTGTAAACTTAAAATGAAACAAATGTATAATTTATATTTTAAACCAAAATATCGTATCCATTGCATAGAATGTCATGGTTTAAACTAGAAACTCTTTAAACTCATGTTACGAAAGTGACAGTGTTCTAAAATACAGGCTTTAAAGTCCGCAACAAAGAATGCATAATGGACAGTGAAGTAACTCTTTTGAATATTGCCCGTACAACAACAATAACGTCATCTAAAATGCCTGCAATATGCACTAAAAGTAGGCTCTGTCTCATGAATATGAAACTTGATAGCGGCGTTCTTGGAGCTAAATGCTTTTACTTATATTCCGTTTGAAATACAAGTATGAAAGAAATGTAAGTGTATTAATACTAATAATCCTAGTACGTCAAGCGTATTCTGCAAATAATGTGTTTGATAGGCTTTTGTAGAATAATTCGATGACGGCTTAAGAAATACGTCAGAGACGTATTGTTCCACTTTCTATTATAGGGTACAAACGGTTTCATTCACGGTAACATTATTAGAATTACATAGTTCTCAGTAAACTGACGTTTTAATTATGTAAGATTATTCAACATTACTCAACCGAAACGTTGAGCCCGTTTACGAAACGATAAGTTGTTAGAGGGATAATGTTGTCTAGGGGGTGTGGGAATTCCTATCACGCAGGTTTTAAGCTATGAAGATTAAGCATTTTCTTAACATCCCTATACATATGTACATAACGACTATGTATTGGTTCCAAGGGAGCAGTTATTTGTAGTAAAGCTTGTTTTTAAGGTTACAGTATGTTTTTTATTCCATTACTACTAGATTTAAAAGTACTCTTATAATATACTTATGATTGTTCATTATATGCACAGTAGCGTATAATTTGCAAACAAACCGACAGAGTGCGTATTTACTACTAAAAGGTTTCCCTAGTATATAGGCATTTGCTTCTATACTCGTATACCATTGGTATCTTTCTATTTTAGAAGAAACCCATATAATAGAGTCACGGAGAAAATCAGCAGGAGGCTTATTCCACGTGTAGCATGGACGTGACAGAAAATTATATTTCATTGGCACTGTCGAGCTAACAAGATTTGAGGTTGTATGTAGGTACTATGGATCGATTTTATGAAGTACCAAATCTTACTGGACAAAGTATACCTAATGGGTTTGGGTTCGATTTCCACCCCGGGCACAGGTTTGTGTAATGAGCAAGAATGTTTACTCTTTGTCTGGGCATAATAATAATTCATATAAGTGTTTATATAAAAATGTTTATAAAATTATTATCTAGTCACCAGAATATAAGCTCAACCGAATTAACTTGTGTAAATTTATCCTCACTATATGATTATTGCTACGAACCAATGTCATTTCTAAGTTACGTTTCTCAGACCTCGATGAGTCCGTAGTCTCCAACTATTCAAACAGAGCGCTGCTTAATCGTATATGCAGTTCCAGTAATGGGACTTCACTTGTCATTGATAAATTAGAAACTCTTAATCCGGTGTGAAACAGAATCGATCAAAACTTACCTTTATTTTCAAAAAGTAAAAGCACATATAGTAAAAGTATAATACATACGAAATGGGATACATTACCGAAGGTTTCTTTCAACCGTTTCTTTTGAGTTTCTGTTCGAACAATATGGATAGAGTCGCTTAAATGCACCACTCGAAAACAAGCTGGCTTGTCAAATGCATAACTCCGCTTTCGAAATGTTTGTAACAAATATTGTTAAACATAAGATTTAAATTCTGAAACTATTAACTAAATAACTATGAGTGCTTTATCCATTTTCCATACCATAATACTAATAACAGCTCACATACTCTTCGCTAAAACACACACAAGTGAACTTAAATAAATGGGTGACTATTAGAGGTGATCACAGGTGCGACGGCTCTTACGAGAACCGAAATGAAATGGCTCTAGGGTATGGTCTATTATTATTATCTCTCCCATTTATCGCCTTGCAGAATGTCAATGCTCAAAGTGATACCTTAAAACGTGAAATAAGTGAGGTGATCTTCGAATACTTATATTCATGGTCGATCACAATTTTGTAGGTATAAGTCACTTATACTAAATAATTATACGTAGCCTATAATCTAGCCTAAATTTTAAATTGGCAGTTAAAGATTTATCATTGCACCCTAATGATTACTTTTTACATAAAAAAAATGTGAATTGATGAATAATAGGTTTATTTATTTCTTTATGATTTTTATTATGAACTTCATGATTTGTAAAGGTGAAGATAAATAATAGTGAAAAATTGTCGAGTACCTATCGTTTACGTTTTACTTTTACTACCTTTAAGAATAATTACTGCAATTTTATACTTGTGCTTATAGTTAGGGAGTGTAACTAACAGTGCCTTGGAAGTCGCTGATCCTGTTACTAAATGTTACTCATATGTTACTCGTGTTTACCGAATGTAAACTTATTGTGCCCAAATTGGACTTTCAGCTTATTCAGTGAGCCGCAGAATGGCTGTATAAGGGAGCGGCTAAATTAATATTCATTGCCAGAATTCCGTATAGTCTTAACAAAGCTTAACACAATTGAGGTGACCGACTGTGTGTTTAGACCGCAAAGGATACATACTCGTGTAATCAAACTACTAGAATCGCTAGAATTTGTAATTACAGCCCAGACTTTTACATATTAAACTTACAAACGAAATCGAAATAACTAAAGCCATAAAGTTATTATTAAGAACGCATTGTATGTATTAAAATAGTTGCATTCGCTTTGAAAAATGTAAAACGTTATCGAGACTCATATCGCCGATATTTGGCATCCAGATTTGATTTTTCCCTGAGCTGCGGTTGGTGCGGGATAAAGGAGCAAACGAATATTTATTGCTTTTGAATGCCATATTGCTTTAAAAAGCTTATCAAAGTTGGATATAACTGATTGGGGTATTCAAACTGCAAATATAATACGTTAAATTCGTTTTCCTTTGTTAAGTTCTTCATTTTTTCGCTTCATATTAGGCGCTTCTGTGTCATGCATGATGGACACCTCAATTCATTTATAAACGCATCCGAATAGACTTTGATATAGGCGATCTTTGGTACGGACTACTTTAGTACTGAGGACTAATATATTAGCTTTAATGCCAAATAAGACGTTAAGCAATGGTGTAACTAGAAATCTCTAGTATTTTGTTATAGGCTACTGGATGCTAATTGGCTAAAAGTTATCATCTGATTCTCAATTCAATTAAGACATTTACCTACACTAATTCTCAGTAGACCATGTTTAATGTGTCTGCTTGTAGCTGCAAATGTCATCAATATTCCTTATCTCTACGTATTGTACTTGCGATTTAACAGAATGTTAAATGTTATCAGGCCTCACTGTGTCGATATTGGAGCTTCATAATATTCCGTGAGCTGCGGCAGTGCGATATAAAGGAACGTCGAAATGAATATTCATTGCTTATCAATATTCATTGCGTAGTGGAATTATAAAATCTTCTAATGGTAATAGCCGTAGAACCTAAATGCATAGATAGTGTATTTCTTTGTCATAGAATACAGTGTCTTAAAATTGTATGGTCCTCCGTTAAAAGGTCTGACTTAAGATCCTTTTTTCCTATGCGTTGCAATTCTTTCAGAAGTATCAGTATTCAGGGTCTTAAGTCATTAAAAATAGCTTTGCGATAAAAATAATAACAGTAATACCTCAGTTTCGATCTTGGTAATATGGTTCTGACTATTTTAATTGATTTTGTTTCTGATGACTGCCGACTGAGTATTCAGTTAAACGATCCAAAACTTCTATCTTCGAGGAAGTATTCATTTATAAAAGTCGTAAATCGAAGTACCTATGCTACCGTATTAACATTGCGTTCACCTACATATATACAGTTAGTGATATCCTGCAGAGAGCGGTCCTGACGCAACACTAGCATCAATAAAGCTCAGCACTTATACGAGCATATTTCGATCAGCGTTATTAATCTACACGAGATAGTAACCCTCAATATTAAGCAATTTATAGTCACACAAATATATGATTCTACATGGTTTACGTGTATTGACATTTCTCTTTTTGAATAAAACTACATGTCCTGAAGTAATTTACTGCTTCACTGTACTCTATTTTATTTCTCACGCAACCCATTATTATAATAGTCATTATAAAATCGTAAATTTTTAACAACCATTGTAGTACTGTATAAAAACTTAATAACAAATAAATTTGGAAAGAAACAACCACGTCCTTTTACGTTTGAGTTATTACCATGATTATTAATGATATAAAACAATCTATAAAGCAACTTGCTGCAATTTATTTATAGTTCATAAGCAAAGTGCCATTTTAAGTTTGATTTATTTTGTACACCAGTTTCAAATACCCAGAGTCATCCAAATACTCATCAGTATAAATGAAAATTGATAATTGCTATGGACAAAATCGACGTTGTTTTCCGATCTCACTATTGCATTATGAAAATGATAACTTTATCCATTCAAACTAATTCGTCAAAACCGAGGTATTTATGCGACTACTTCTCGTATGCAGCGAGCTGGTACTAATATTTTCGTGAACTAGGTACATTTAGTGAGCGCACATTTCCGAGTCATATTCGGAAACTACTAAAACTATCACGAGCGGTTTTATTTAATTTGTTTGTAAACAAACTGTTTTCAAACATCCGGAATAAACAAAGCGCCTTATAGTAGGCAAGTGTAACTGTGAAGGCAATTCCGCAACCGGTAACATTTTGTAAATGAGTGTGGAAGGCGTAAAACCGCACATTGCGGAGGTTGTTTAGGGAGACGTTATGTATTTCGTCTACGGCGATAGCACACTGTAAGCTGCACCACGGAGTGATGACGCGCTCTTAACAAACATTTGTTCTATTCATATACCTGTACAGATACCTTAAACAGTCAGTTATAAAGATAACATATTAAGCAATATAAATATATAATTAATATAACACAATTAACTACTACATATATACTTGAGTTTGTTAACGTTCCATTATTTGTTGGCGTTCTTTAGTAACGTTGTGTTCGT
The DNA here is from genome assembly GCA_018249975.1 of Passova gellias. Taxonomy (NCBI): domain Eukaryota; kingdom Metazoa; phylum Arthropoda; class Insecta; order Lepidoptera; family Hesperiidae; genus Passova; species Passova gellias. The sequence continues at coordinate 10,830 of DWUN01004025.1, forward strand.
TAGAAATGTCATAATACATTTTATTTCTAGTTGAAAGTAAATAAGATATTAATAATTAAGTGATGAAAATCGTACTAAAAATACAAATGGAATGTAGGTACGTATAGAATAATGATATATATAAGAAAATATTCACTGTTTTTAAAATATGAATGAAAAACAAAATAAGTAGTAGTGTGATAAATAAAGCTTGCATTTTACTGTGGGATGTAAACCTTCCACTGTATGAGTTTTCTAGGGAGGTACATAAGGGTAACTACTACGTATTGTAAAATATCAGAATAAATAAATAAAAGAACTCGTGGTTTTGTGTAAAATTGTTATTGTAAATGTATGTATGAAGAGAGTTATGAATGTAGACGAAGTGCGTCAGGTTTGCAAGGACAGAGCTATTTGGCACTCGGTGCTTTCTGCCTACCCCGTTCGGGAC
>DWUN01004026.1:0-11259 GCA_018249975.1 Passova gellias
TTCCAAGTGAAAAACATCGAAAATGTCCTTTTTGAAACTTAATACTTTGTGAGGTCAAAGATATGGATATTCTAAGAGTTCTAATGCAATAAAACAAAATTGGCCAAAATGTAGTACCGACTATGTTAATTGCTGCAGTCGATATATATATATCATTTTGTATAGGTACAATTATTAATGCCCTAACAAGTGATTGACAACATAAACAAAAAAATGGTACTGTACTAAGCAAAATGATATTCATAAAGGTAGCCTAGCCACTTCATGAATTTAAATGCAAAAAGCGGACTGTGCTTTATTTATCTCTTTGAAACTGCGATTAAAAGAAGGGGTTTTTTAAAATGCACTTTAAATAATTATTACGTCGCTGTTTCTTAAGATGTAGCCTTTGGTCTCACTAATGGTGAGTATGCGGGGTGCACTGAATTAGAAAGTATATATTAAGGATAGTAATATGAATATTGAGTCATCTTAACACACGGCCATCTCATTTCAAATAAGGCAGAGCTAACGTTATGTTAACTTGTAAGCTGATAAACTGTATACATAAATTTGTTAACACAAAATTACATAGACGCTTATCGCACAATTATTTGTCATTAGTGGGAATTGAACCCTTATTTCCCACATTTCAATATACATAGCAGTAGACACCCTTTTATCTGCTCATTTACCGCTTCACTGTTGCGTAAGGTCCCCTGTCAAAACGGTAAAGGAAATATCAACCATGCCGCCCATGAGTGGGTGGACACACTGCACGCGCCTTACAGAGCACTCAAATTCTCTTGAACAAGCAGATTTTATCTTACGTTGCACCTTTTACCGTTATTGCAAGTAATCTCACAAATAATATCAGCTGCAAACCTTGCGCTTTCCAGCAAAGCAATCAGGAATGACGTTACATAATTACACACTACACAGCACATGCATGCACTATATTTAAACATAACTATTGCTAAACGAGTTACGAGTACCGAGCCGTAATGTTCTCGAGTCGTGATATCAACAAATAACTATAGTTATTAATAGCTATTAATGTCATGTCATTCGTATGAAGTGGAACAGCTGGCTTAGGCCGTAAGACCCCAGCCTTTCAAGACATTTTCTCATTATACGAGAACCATTCAGGTTGAGCGCGGTAAAAAAAATTTAGGTCTTACATCGAGCGAGCCGGACTGGAATGATCTAAAAGTCATCAATTGTAAATAGAATTTATCATTTAGTTTTTCTAACGCAAAAGTTTCTTATGTCTTACCTTATTACCTTCTAGCTGTTAGTATGTACAAACTGTTGACTGCAAACTGATGAAATACGCTCTTAATAAGAGTTTAAATGATAACTGAGGACAATCAGTATTTCTATTGAAAATTGAAATACACAATTTCTTTACAATTAAAAATTTACTACAAACGATTAGCTTAATAAATGGATAAAAACAACTAAGCGTTAGTATCTCATTCCTTAATATTTCCAAAATAAAACAGATAGAAATTTCTAAATTGAAAGAAAACGTCGCGCCACCCCAATTACTTTCCAAAGCTTTTGCAACATTTGCACATTCACCCCTATTGCAATATTTTAATTCTTTTAATGATTCATCATCAGAATTGGGCTGTTTGTTTCGCTGAAGTTTGCTACCCTCACTATGTGGTGTAAGAAGTAAGATGACAACGATTATTTACATTTATATGCAAACTATAGAATACATTTTTTTTTAAAAAACATTCTTCTATAACGTCAAATTCTCAAAAAGTCCAGGTGAGAAATCTCCTAATAAACCAGCAATTCATTGGCCGCCCGTCAAGTAAGAGTGTCTGAATGCGACATTACCTAACTATTTAATGTAACACAAGACTGACCTTTATAAAAATATTTTTCGATAAGTAATAAATAAGCTCCATTTTATGAAGCGTAATTAAGCCAATGTTATTTTTCTAGCTTCAGAATACACATAAATATTACGAATAAACTGTCAAACAGCTACGCATCAACGAACTGTAGCTTTATTGCATATATGCTATTTATGACATATTTAGCGATATTTCAGGCCGATTTATAGCTTCAAGATCGCAAATATTGTATAGAAATAATAGGGTCATAGTCGTTTCAGTCCCTTCAGACACTACTGCCATATAGCTTTAATTATTTCCGCTATCCCTTGTCCACTGAACCAAACTCTCAGTTTGTCATTCGAATCCCCTTCGCCTCGCTCAACAATTCGCTGAGACATCATTGTTAGTAAGAAATTTTAATTAAGCCTAAATATCTAAATTTTATGCAAGCACCGATTGTTTCTTCAACTTCAAAGTAATTGCTTCGAGTTCGTCACTCTCGGTGAAAAAGTGAGTTAGCTAACGAGAGTTTGAGAGAGATGATAATTTTAAAACGACCTTTAGTAAGGGGCGACTGGAATGAATGAAATTCGCATACTAGTGAGAACGAATACTTTACGTATACAGTACCTACATAAAAGCTGTAAATAAAAAAAGGTTACATTTTTATATATAATATATAAGGCTATTTCAGATACTTTTTTAGAACCAGTGAATTAAATATCTGTGGGTCAACATGAAAGCAAAGTGAGGCTAAGTACACTTTATATAATGGGATTATATTATGTACATTTATTTTTACCAGCCGTCCTTCGTCCATCGCTTTTGAATACAACTTTCCACTCCAAACTTCGGTTCAGTAAATGGGATTACTAATTTATTGATCCGACTTAGCTAAAGACCTTTAGACAACGTTGCTCAATCTTTTTAATGGCATCAATTTAAAATCAAAATCACCTACGTTTTGTATTTCTTTAGTACTGGCGTGTTTTAAATCGAAAATTAAGAAAACGTCTTTAGAAATTTAACTATAGTGAAGCGATTGTTATTAAAGTAAATAGATTTCATTTCTGTATCTATTTATAAAGTAATAGTAACTAAGAGTCCTATTAATAACTATTGTAATAGATCTATTCCTACAGTATTAGTAAAACAACGTTGGAGATATTCTAGTTTTATTTTATACTACATTCATATATTATTATTATTCTACTATATTGGCTCTGTAATATAAAAAAAACATCAGTAAGTTAAAACAAACGTTTACAAAGACAAAGAGAGACATCTTAATAAACTTTACGACTGTATAAATTTGTTTTAAAATAAACTGTAACAACGAAATTCGCCTCTTTACTAAGTACACGGTAATTTTCATACATTGTATCAAACGAGGCGAGCTTAACTCTAACGGGAAGTAACAATTAGAGCAAAGAGAATTACAAAAAATACTACTTGTTGCAGTTAAATTCTCTTTTTGTAATTTTATTAATGTCTATTATATATTTTTGGGTTTCGCCTGATTTTTAAGAATCAAAATTGTAAAGTTAAAGCTTTTGGACGTATCCGTTCACAAATAGCAATATAAATAAATTAAATAAACATACGGACTCTTAAATCAGAATGTAACAGTAAAAGAGCTCTTACTTAACGGCAGAAGGAGATGCAGAGTTGATGTTTCCGCAGACGATTAACGAACAGGCTTTTTTAAAAACATCTGGTGGTTTTAAAAATTTTGGTCTACCCAAACGAGTCTGAAGCAATAACTAGAAAATTGCAGTTAGGTTGGTGTTCGGTGACATTTACAAGGTTACGAGAAGAACCTAGGATAAGAATCAACTCCTCTAACTCTGGAGCAGCGCCTTCAATGGGCTCCGTTTACGAATACAGGTTTACGACTCGAACACCCGGTGTTTTACGATTCACTACAGTTTTGCGGAAATTTGCTATTTACTGTAAATGCGTTCCCATATTTAAAGATGGTGTTACAAAGTAGTTGATGCTTAAGGACTTGTTATGAACTTTTGCTCCTCATTGTTGGTGAAACAATAACTTGAAATAAACAGGAGAACTGAACACAATAAAAAGAGTTAATAACAGATGAAGGGAAACGCAAGGCATAATGGTAATTTGTAGAAGGGGCCTCCCAAAAGCTATTAGATGAAATACTATTTAACACAAAAATAATTCCAGAACTCTCAATAGAACTTCATCGTTACAGTTGTAATATCGAAATCGGAGAAAAGAAACTGAAGTATCATTAATTTTTCTTTGCAAATGAATTATTAAAAAAGAAATGAATTATGGAAGCCTGGAAACAATATACAGGGAAGCCGTGGTTTAGATTCCAGGTGACCTCAAAAGTAAAATTGTAATTTTTGTTTTTGTGGTAAAATAATTAACATTTTGTGGTAAATTAAACGAAAACATACGCCACATACTGACAAAGCAAGAAAATGTTATACCAAGAAATTTCATCACAATCACCATTTTAACGAGAATTAAAACATATTTAGCGTACATATAATGTCCGTTAACTCTGCTCGAGAACACTTAGCCTGTGCAAAATACAATCGTTTGAGACGACGTTAACAAATAATCAAGACGAGGAGTCGCCAATAAATATCGTTAACGCGAGTATTCAACGAAATTAACACCGTAGCAGATACAAAGCAAACCGAGTTGTCACACCCCCAACGAATATAGACAATGCTAAGAATATGTTTCTAAGTATTTGGTCAGAGCGGTTTACCGTCAGAGTACTCTGACTTAAATCTTCTCATTGTGAGAGAAGACTCGTGTTAAGCAGTGGAACTATAAAAAGGTTGACAAAAAGTATCATCTGACGCTACGCGAAGAAAGCGGAAATGACTTGTCTTATAACAAAAGAAAGTTGTTGAAGAAATTATATAGATGAATAATAATAAAAAGAGGCTTCATTATCGGTTTTGATAATACAACTGAATATAATCTGTACACGACTATTGATATCCAAAAACGAATAAATGTAAAATTGTTATAAATTTTAGTTGTGTTTATATTACTTAGCATAGCATTGAAAGTCGGTCACAGTAGAGCGAGTCCTAATTCCAAAATAATTAAAGAAACGACTAAAGCGTTTCAACCCTATCTTGAAGAAGGGGGAGGGGGTAAGCCGAAAATTGTTGCCTTCCACAGGGCTGTCTCGCGCAATAAACTTCGCTAAGGAATTTCATTAGTTTTGTTCAATAAATTAGAAGGTTATGCTCGCGTGTGTCGGCCCTACAATTACCTTGTCGTCGTAGAGTAATAAAGAGTCGGTAAGTGGATCTCTTAAGAGTTATGAATCTCTCAAGGGGTGCCTTGAGCAAAAAGAGCATGTCCTTGAAATGTCAAAAAGCAAATTACATTTTCGAGTTCTAGCTGTAAAGTTGTTAAATGAAGCTTGCGTGCTTGTTTATTATTTAAGGGGGCGCGTTCAAATTTGTTTCATACCAGTTTATACAATATATGTTGGGATATCTATATCAAAACATGTATCCTCAGCATCTAACCTATTACGTCCAGGTAGGTCTGTAAGGATAAAGATATTATCTGCCGATCCAATTAGGGATAATAATAAATAAACTTTGTTACCATTCCATACCATAAAATTTTCCAAGCCCATACTTAACACCATACAAAATAAGCCTACCATTAAGTCCACCATGAAATTCCCTACAAGCTTCAATTTTATCGCCAGTAGAACGATCACCCCCCACGCCACGGCTAATTTTACACCCCTATAAAAAAACTAACGCGCCATAATACAGCTGTCATAACACTTCGGCTAAACGTCCGTGTTTCAGCTCTATATTGGACACTGCAATAACCATAACACTTGAAATGTAACATGATAGATAAATAGAGAAAACACGTATTCTTTCTTCACTTTTTGTTCATACTATAACTTTTTTATTATTCCAAGAAATAGAAAAACATTTTCCAGTGTTACTTTTGTCATTGCTGTTTTTTATAAATGTACCTACCTAACTGAATAATAGGCCATTTAACCTTTAGTGATCCACTCAGCCTGCAGACATACTTTGTACGAGGTTCTCACCTCAGAGGCTATTATCATTATCAGCAAAGCAAAGCAAGCCGCACCGCTTAGCTTAGTAACCGAAGTAGTGTAGTTATTTATGTAATTTACGGACACCATAAATGTAGATTATGTAACAGATTCCTGAAAGTGTCATTCTAGAATAAAAAAATGAAAGAAAATAACCTTCAGTATCCAATATCAACGAGCCAGAAGCGAGCCGTTTATCTGCTCCTTCGCTACAAGTTAAAAACTCCGTTATATTTTTTATTATCTTGAGTTATTTGATAATTTCTGTCGCAAGGCCGGTGATTTAGTACACAGGGTCGACGTTAGGGGCGCTGCTGAGCTGAAAAAAAATTTACACAACGCGTCATTATGATAAATTACTCAGTTATCTTGTTCTTGTAATTTCATACTCTGCGGTGTCCACTGACCGTGTTTTGTTCCACTTTTTATTTGCACGGTTACGTGGTTATTATAGGTATAGAACGAGGTATCCAGGTAGACCGCTTCATGACGAGTTGTAATTCGTACGGTCGATATTTTCTGTAGCTTTGTACCAGCTTAGAATAAAATTTTCCGACTTAAGCCCCTAATTATTAGTAGGGCCGCATTGTCGATAGACAAATTAAAATTGCAGTTCTATTAGGATAGCAAGGTTGTAATCCTTATAAAAATAACAAAATTACACGAATTAGAACCTAACGTATCGGAAAAAACTTATAGAATCTCATCTCTTAGAATTCATCTAGATTATAATCATATACTCAGTATAAAATATAACAATCTCACAAATGCAAAAACTTATACCTATTAATCCAGTGTTAACAAAAATTATACTATAATAATGTATAATATTAGCAGTGTATAACTTATAGTGTGATACCATAACACCCGTTGAAACTTCGATGGGGCTGAAACCGAAATATTGTGTCAGAATTTATGGCCAGTGCGGTCAGACGGGACAGATAAAGGGTCGGCCTTAGTTACAGCGTATTGTATTGTTTGAACATTTGTACATTTTAGTTAAAATATTGTGTATGATAATTGTATGGACGACTTTAACTTGTTCTTTATATTTATTTACAATTAAAACTGTAGGTAACTACATCATTATAAAATACATATAAGGTATGTTTTTTACGTCTTCTCTTTTCCAATCTTAATTTAGTCCAGTTTTAACTTTATAAAAAATACTGTAACCCCACAGGTTTTACAGTTCCGTACGTCTCGCATGAAAATGTGTTACCATGGCAAATGTTTTAAAAACAAAATTAACAAACGATTCTGTTAATTGATATCCGCTAATCGCCGGTACTGAAGCCACACGCAGTCAAACGGGGACCAAGTTGTCTCCTAGTGTCGAAATCGTCTATACCCACAGTAGATAATTAAACAGCTGTGCCACCGTTTGAAGAGATGTCGCCACTAACGCACTTCCAACTTGCTCACTCAGCTTCATATTCTGGGTGAATGGCTAGTACATGAAAATTAAATTTGTGTTTAAACTTTATAAGGGAATGTGTAACGAGTCAATACAATCTAAACTTCTCTATGGCATCATAAATGTCAATGTGATGGTAGTTTTTTAATAGTCATATTTAAATATTTTGTTATCAATCGTCAACTTTACCGAAGTAAAAATACTTTATATTTATCTATATGATATAATCTATAAAATTCAATTTTATTTCAATTGGCCCGAAACATTTTATCATTGGACCATAATATTTGGGGACCTTCTGAGCCAATCTAAGAAATAAACAACCCGAATTCTCAGATTCGGCAGTAATAGGATCGCATCGATTATAGACGGTACGCATCCCGCTCCACGGGTTATGAAATTGGATCCGTGGACAATAAAATACATAATTTACCCCGACCTCCCCCGGGACGCGGACTTATTGTGGCGTGTAGTAAATTTCGCAAGACGCACGTGCTCCCAACGATTGCGGGCTGCGAGTGATAAGTTCGGAAATTGGTCGCTGCTTGTGAAATATCCGAATTATAAAATGGTTACATATACATATATGTATTTCTTATATGAGTTGGGTTCTAGTTACAAAAAAGTCAAAGGTCTGTCGTGATGGTGCGACAATATTATGTTGAATTTTCGGATACTCAAACAACTGGTGGAGTTGATTTATAAATGGTCAGAATTATAAAATGTTTTAATTAGAGAATAACTCTTTAAATGAGAGTAATAACACGAAATAAATTCGTATCCCTTACCTTGCAGGTATGCATTGTCTTATCCATTCAGATAGTAATCAACAGAACCCAAACGAAAAAAACTTAATCATCAAGAAAATAAATCACTAACAAGTTTCCGAAGCGCCGTTATGCGGAAAGTTGGGGTAAATTAATTTCACGGCATCCCGCGCTGCTCGAGGCGGATAGTTGTCGAACTTCAACTTAACTTCAACTTCAGCTTCAGATGAGCGGCTACTGAGTGATTGGGAATTTTAGGGAAATTACTCATTTTCGGTAAAAGAGTCGCGTAGTTTGCTAAATTACTTTTAGGCAGTTTGTACCCAAAATAATTTGTTGAAGGTTCTTAAATGCGTTAAATATAAGGAATATTGCAATATTTCAAAAATATTATGGTAAGCTCATTGAATATTTCTATGTTTATGAAACATTTTATGACGTAGTTAAGTAATATAGTTTTCCGATACAATAGTACATTATTAAATAACTGTAAATTTATTTTTCTATTTACTTAGTTACTTTGTCTAAAGTTTTTTATTGAACCCTAAAATGCCAGTCTCCAAAATTCTAAACAACAAAAACGTGGGTACTAAACGCGTAGTTCTAATCCTGACAAATGTGGGCGCTTTTAATTAGATATTTTAATTATTTGCCTCCTTAGCCCTTACTAATTACAATCTATCGAGTTGTAAGACGGTGCAAAAAGCCTTTACAAACAAGATATACGCCCTAACTGGGGTTTAATCAAGGAGGCGTTGCAAATTAATTCGTAATTAGCACTGTTGTCTAACAATAAACAAGTTGGGAATTAACGCCGTATTTTTAATTAAACCATCCCTTTGTCGTTATATGTTATATGACATATTTGATAGTATTTAATTGTGCATAAGCCAATTTCAATTAAAACTCATAAAAATAATACTGGAAAACACCATTTTAATTTGACTTTTTATTCAATTCGAAAATATTTTTGTTGAATTTATTTTTTTAAATATTATGTTCAAGTACATGGATATTTTAATGCGAAATGGTAACAAAATAAATTAAAATCTGGTATCACATGGCAAAAAATCTCACATCGGTTGCTCTAATTAAAGTCAGAACTGGGCCGAATCCGGTGTCTGCATGCAAGATACTTACAATATTTCCCCTTAGAGCTTTGAAATTTAATAAGCGTTTAACACTTCAAAGCCCTCGTGTAAAGCAATTTGGCGTAGTCGTTGAAAAACAGCGAGTTTTCGGCTGGAAAACGTAATTGGTTTAGAGCACGGTGCCTCGGTAAAAGATTAATTAGCGCTGCAAACAGCCGAGGTAGCGCTTTAAAGCGCTCTTAGGTTTGTCAAGATCGTAATAACAAAAGTGTAACATATATACTCGTAAGTGTAACAGGACTGAATTGTTCTAGGACATGTCACATGGGAAAGGAGCAGAGAGTTACTTATTTTATTCTCATTTTTATGGTGTTTCCAAAATGGTTTACTATTCCAAATAATTTCGTTTCATTTTCCGAAAATAACGCATGGATTGGTTTGAAATCTGTTTTGGAAACGGCCTCTTTGTAGACATCAAATAAAATTGGATGAAAATGATTTAGGTTATGTAAATGGATATACCCGTTTTGTATAATCCTAAAAGTGAAAGTAATACGTAAAAGTTTCCTAATATATTATACCCAATAAAACCGATAGAGGCAAGTCTTGGATACGTAGTTCGACCAAGATATTATTGAAAATGTAGTAACATAATATTTAAATTATAAAATATTTTTTCGGTAAAATACGTCGTTATAACTATCTTTTGTTTCTTGGTAATGGGGGGAGGACCTTCAAAAGGTACCGTGATGCCTTGGAAGAGGATAACTGGGCTATGTGGGACTTTTGCCCAATAAAATAAAATTCCCACGGTGGCCTTCCTCGCCGCTATACGGATAACTCCGGGAACTCCAAAGGACCACAGGTCTTAGGCGTCCTCCTAACGCTCGGTCCCAAACTGGATTGGATATTTAATAGGAGACGATTGGTTTTATATTTGATATAAATATACATTTTGGTTTAGATGTTTTCCGTTTCATTCTGTTCCGTTTTTGATAAACGCTTGTGAAACAGATGCAGTAACAATTGTAACTGTCTAATTATAATTATCAGCATTTAAATATTCAACGGAAACTGCGAGAAATGTTGAATGGATCGTCTTCCCTCCACTACAGAAATGTGTCACTTCTACGTGAAATGTTCCTCTCATTTACAACCGCATTAATGGATCTCTGAACTAGATGTTACTAGCGCAAGATTTATATGCAACGATTTTGAAAAAAATAAAACAAACAGATTATTTACACCTTATTTTTTATTTCCTTGTAGATTTCATGTGACAAATTCTAATCTCGCAACTGATAATATCTCAGTGCTAATCTTTGATGGCCGCTTACCTTTTGTTAGTGTAAAATCAGCAAAAAACCTGAAACAATTAACAATATAATTTATTCCAGCAATCCAAACTATTGGCCGGCGAAAGCTTTTCCTATACACCATTAGAAGTATATAACTCATCTCAAATACTATTTGTTCTTTCCGTGAAATTACAGGTGCACGAAAAAATTTTTTTGGTAAATACCAAATGATTACAAGGACGAATCAAATATGTTCTCAACAATAAAAATAGAAGTCGATCTGAAACATTTCTAAAATGTTTTATACTTTTTCAAAGACAAAGACATAGACGTTGATTTGCACAAATATGGGTACATGGGCACATTGGCACATATAAAGATGTTACAAGATTATTAGTTCTAGCTATATTTTGCCTTTTAGGGCGTACAAATTTACGAAATGAAAGGAAAACATTATTATTTCATTATTATTACATTACACGAAAATTGACACACACGATGCAAGGTGAACCCACCGTTACACCAGCTTTCGAGAACGCCGACTTTAAAAACGCATGTAATATTTATCTAGTAAATTCTAAATGCTGAACGCACGGGTTCACTTCCGCACACACGGGTCCATTCAAACTTAGCGCGGCTTATTCAACGCACGGTTCAGCGCAGGCTCTTTCAACGCGCGGCTCGGCTCATTCGACCTCGAGCGCGACCTCGCCAATTCATTTACGAGCGTCTCAGACTTCTTTATTTTAAAAAGAAATTCCTAGAAA
>DWUN01004027.1:0-11255 GCA_018249975.1 Passova gellias
ACAGATAGAGTGATTGAAGAGAAAGGTTTATATGTACAATATATAGTAGAGAAATACTGTTATAATTTATATGGCAGTACAACGTTTACCGAGTCAGCTAGATGTAAATAAAGTCAAACATTACGCTCTTGTAACAAAATAGATCAGCATGCAATGTGTCTAACTCGTCCATGAAACTCAGATTTTTAAAAACTATAATTTACGAAAATGAGTTAGCTAAAATGACAAGCAGCTAAACTCAACATGTGTCTAAGTCTGTGTTTCTAACATAGCATGATAGATGTGATCAGATTAATTTTTATTGAAGCAGGCCTACCAGGTCACTAAAAGCTACATAAACAACAACCACATACTCATTACGAATACATAAATGAATATAGGTAAACTGTGACAAACAACTAGGTACATTGGGTACCAAAAATATTTATGACGTTCGCGTGCTACTCTACAATTTTGAATATTCTGTCCACTTAAGCGGCACAGCGTCGACGGAGGTTACCTACTTGACATTATTTTAAAAACTCTATCAGAGACAAATGTTGCATCGTCAAAACTTGTAAAGTAAATGTTTATGTATTTTCCTTTCCTCGTTTGCGATGAATATAATCTACCCGATTAAAATATATTTACTGTGATGATAGTGAAGTTTAAACTAAATATATTCACTAATAATTGCTTCTGGATTAATGCATTTATATAATTCACAATTTGTACATTTTTGTGCTACAGTAACAAAAAATAATAACGTGTCTAGATTTGAAAGTAAAAATAGCAATTAGTCAAAATGTCGGCCTCTTACTGTATTTACATCCAAAATTAGCCCAATTTCTGTCCACAATTTATCCTAAATAAAGTACATTCCCAACACACCCTTTTGGGCTTTACGATATATAACTGAGTACAAGAAACACTTAAAAGATGAGAATAATATTGAGAGAGAAAGCAGGGCCGCGGTGGTCAGGAGCAATATGATTATCCACAAATTTGCTCTGTGTACTGCACAAGTGAAAATAATTCTGTTTAAAGCGTTCTGTCAGACTTTTTACAGTAGTTATCTGTGGTTGACATATTCGCATCCGTTCTACAGCAGTCTGCGTGTGCAATGTAATAATGCTTTTAGGATGCTGTTGAGACTGCCGTTGTGCTGTAGTGCCTCAAAGATGTTTCCTGACTTAAAACACAGATTCTATGTCATCACGCGGTAGAAAGCAGCATCTTACGAAATAGTGACAACGACATCCTAAGGGTAATTGCTGCCAGAACTGACTGCTCTATCTAAAGACACTGGATGGAGGCAGTTAAAAGATTAGTAAAACATTTTTTTAGTTTAAATTTATTCTTATCAAATATAGATAATTTTCATAATATTATTAACATGTAAATATATATTTTAACTATGGTTCATGTAGACCGAAATGATTGTTATTATTTAGTAAAAAAAAAACAACTTCACACAGCTGTCCGATTAGCTAATGGTAACTTAATTTTAGAATACGACAACATGGATTGTTTTATTTTGTATTGTGTGCTCATTACTAAACATATCTTACCTTAAAAAGAATTCGATAGCGAACCACACGACGACCACAGTCTCCATATAGAACAGTACGATACCAGCTTTTGCTTCGTACTCTTCGATTGTCGAGAACACGGAGAGCGATAAACACATGAACACCATCAGAAACCTGGTTATACAAATGAAATGTGTGAGATAAAAGTTTCCTTTATTACTACAGTAAAGTGGATGTAAGTAGCAAATAACAGGTGTGTAAAATAAAACGTTTGCAAAATTTTATATAAAGTAATCACTTGGTTAATGAAGTCAAAGTATGGCAGAATACTTTCTAGATACGCGCATAATTTTTTCCTAATCTTAATATACATTATGTGAATATAACATTATCTACCATTTATGAATAATAATGAAAGGGTCTGTAAATTATACAAACAGTCAGATGCAACGTAGGTAGTTGTGAGATAAACCGACAAGCTTTGATAGATAGAAGAGAATGAAAAATGATGGATAGCAGTACGAGACTTTAATATCCGAGGGTCATGTACAATGTAGAGCAGCTTACAAAGTATGAATAACGGAACAATTCTACATATATTAATAAACTCTTAGATTTTGCCCGATGTAAGTAATTAAAACGTGCTTTCGAAATTTTGATTAGCAAATTAATTCGTAGCGTTTCATCTGTCAGTTTGAGAATCCGGAAAGGTTGTTTTTCACAAACCTGTCCACATTTCAATAAAATATATTTGATAACCTTAACAAAATGGACGGGTTATAAATAATGTTAAAATTGCAGTGAATATCTTAAAAGTTTCGTACACTGATAGAAACGTTTCATATAAAAGTTCTTGAACCTTCCGCTCTAAAAGCTCAGTTATGATATTTTAGTACATGTTACGGAGATGAAAGTATTCTGAGGGTGCTAAAAAAACAGGGTGACTATAGAGATATTAATTTTATTGTCAGTATTTGTTTGTATCGTTACCAATTTATTAATAGACCCATTCGAATACTCCAACAGTTTCCGTAGAATTTTATTTAATGTAACTAAGAGCCGTTGCTGACTTTCTAAGAATGATATAATCAAATAACAAATAATTTACTTGATTGACATGAGAAATTTACAATTACCTTTTTACGGAAAGATTACTATGAGGGTACGTATGTATGACGCAAAGATGTAAGGCGGTATTGGGAGCATACAGCAACGCAAAACCCGGTAAAAACTAGGAAAATATTTAAAATTACAATCATTGTCACCGCATGCCCTGGTAAAATGTTTGGATAACGATTTAAATATTTTCCATACAATTTTCCGCCTCAAATTTTCATATAGAACCGACATAACTGCAGAGGATGACTATTTTCGTAGACTTAGTGATGGTTTGGCTCATCGGTTCATCAGTTGTATGTCTAATTGCGTATTAAATAAATGACTTACACAATCATATGATAGAGGACGGCCTTCACTCCTCGCGGCCGCTCGAGGAAATTATAGAACTTGGATTGCAGTCGTCGGTATCGCGCGTCGCGGCGCGTGGCGCGGTAGCTCAGCGGCTTGCCCAGCAGCGACATCCGCGGCGTCGCCAGCCGGTCGCCGCCACGCTTACTTTCACTGCAACCAACGAACAATTCGCGTAAACATCATCTAAATATGTCCTAAGCGACAGCTCTTGTCTAGATCGAATCAACGAAGAAACAATTTATACCTACAGAGTGTAAAGGTTCATTTGGGATAACTCATATTACACACTGTTAAGACCGCGTATTTACAGTTAAATATTTACACTGATTTTAGTGGTTCATAAATATATTTATTTTATTTTTTATTGTCGTCGGATGATGCCCGCCCATTCCTTTTTATTTTTATGTTGCAACAAACGCCAATGCGAGCAACATAAATATAGCTCAATCAACGTCAGCCTCTGGACCGTTGGTTTAGTCAACATAACGGGCCACAGCATGATCCGGGTTAGTTGCACGAATAAAGCTCCCTTTAAATAACTATTGGTTCCCAAATAATGACACATATGTAATATTTAATGTTACATATAAATATAAATTTAGATAGCTCAAAAAGGGAAAAAGACTAAAATAAAATGTTTGTATTTGCGAGAAATTATTATTAAGAACTAATTATTCATTTAAGCTTATTAAACATAAAAAGACTCAATAAATATTTGCTGTTACCAAATAAAGATTTTAGTTATGAGTGCAACGACATATATTGTTAAAGTATTATAAGTTAAAAATATATACAATAAGAAGAACAGGTTATTACAGATTGTCCATAATTTACCTACAATTCAATTTCTACATATATTATGATTTTTTAGAAAACAAAATTGCCAGAAAAGAACTTGAGCAGCTTAAGAGTGAAATATGTATTTGTGAAAAATGTTAATCTATCGACTATAAATTTACATTTCCTGCAAGTATGATATGAAAAGCTTTGTGACTTTTAGCCTTTTTCCGTAACTTTAATCTAAATGCTAACTGGTATCAAAATGTATACTCGGCTTCGTGCACCTGTGCTGGGACTCGGACGTAAGCTTTAAAACTTACTGTTTCAAGCAGGTGTTGCAGAGAAATGCGGGGGGTAGCACTTGCCACTAAATTCATGAAATACTTAAGTATCCATTATAAAATCTGTTTGGCTTCACCTTGAACATACGCGGTTAGTCATGGTGCTTAGACGATTTCAATTTGATTATACTATTGGGAGTTTTTTTTGTGTTTGTTAAAATAACGACAATATGACGCTAATAAAATTATGATTTACGGAACAGTGTTGGATGTTAATATAGAATTAACATTCCATATTAATTAACGTACGTATTATCTTCTAATCGCAGACATTAATTATTAAGACAGGTTTACTACATACAATATAAAGCAATATCATATTTCATTGAATTTGTTAATCTAAACGGATCAAGAGATAAATCGGCCTGATTAAATGCGTTTTGCAACGTAATACCATAATTATTGACAGGTCTGACGTTCCGAAGGTATACCAAGACTTGTTCATCCTCCATATATTTTCTTGCAAATTCCAAATATTCAAACTCTTATAAAAATATTTTCTTATACGTTTTTAATGACTATTTATTTAGAAGAATTCCATAGAGATAATTAGATGATCAGGTAAGCTTGAGCGCCTTGCGCTGGCAGATACAGCTTGCACGACATTTCTTAGTCTTCGAACTCAAACATTACCTACATACCTAGGTATTTTCTACGAAGTAATCGATATCGGAATCAGTTCTCAGAGTCGAAATAAAATTTTGGGAGTTTATAATAAAGACTAAGACTACTATATGCTGGTCAGTTTAGTTCGTGATATACGTTTATATTGTACGTCCCAGGAGTCTCCCGATTACGTGTCCAAAAAATGACTGGTTACATAGATTTGTTGTAAAAAAAAGACTACACGGCGAATATCAGTACTGTATATTTGGCAGCATATTGGTTACATAATTGCCTATTTGTTAAAGTTTTTCTGATTTTCATGCAAGTTTATAGGGTCGACAACAGGTGTTAAAGCTAACTAATTAAATTATAACATGTATAAAAGCTATCAAGGCCATGAATTACGGCGTAAAATCAATTTCTGCATCTCGTACATAATTCAAGATGCGTATGATAGTTATACGAGAATAGAGTGTGGTTTAAATTACATTCCTATTTGCCGTCATGAACACTATTAACATTTACATTAAAACAGCGTCTCATTCAGCATTATTAAAGACTCCTAGATTGGTGATCTTGTCATTACTTAATAGAGTAAGTCGGTAGTGATATGTAAGATTGATAGAATGGAATTATATTGGAACTTTTGATATCGAATATTTGAATTGAAGTGAACGAGTGAAGAACATTATTCAAATGGATGCTATTTTATGAAGTTGATTAAACGTACTGGTTCCAGGTGTAAAGTATGCAGCAGAACAATCTGCATATTTAAATACGAATATAATCTTATTCCATTTCAAACATCGCCAACGCAATCCCTTTAACTTTGAGACAGAAACTGGAACGCGTCGTGTGTCAGTGTGTTTGTTTAACTTCAAGTCGGACATACGATTGGACAATGGTCCATTACTTTACTTCAATTATTCAAATCCGTAATACTTTGTAGGACGTTATTAATAGTTATCTATATTTAAAAATCTGAAGAGAATAAATAAGACGTTAACTGTAATAATTATAATAAAAACCTTATTTAAATAAAGTTTATACATATCGAAGAAAAGTAAGGAGCATTTCGTATTACTTTTAAATTGCGCAAATATTTTTGTCCGCTAAATAACCAAATGTTTAATGGAATATTATCACATTGCGATATACGACCTATTTACTTCTTTTACCCCAACATAGAACTACTACAAAAAATTTCAACATGTGTTACAACTGGCTTCAAATTTAAAAACAAGCTTTTTCAACATAATTATTAATGTTCCTTAACAGAATTCGAAGAACAAAAAAATTATATGTATAATGTTCCGGTTCTTCTTATGGAATGTACATATGTTCGTTATGGAATGTTTCCCTGTGTTCGTTAAAAGCAATAAATTATTTATTTAAGTTTCTTCATGTGTAATATAGGCACGTAGATGAATATCAAATTTATAAGGCGCAAGGTTTTTTTACATGTTGATAAAGTTGAAATGATAATTAAAACATAAAAACGTATATTTCCGTGTGCATGCATAACCGTAAATTTGTAGGCTAAGTCTACGACTATTTTATTATACCACATCGATATTTCACAAGGCCAACACATACATGGGTAGACTTTCATTAGCCGTTGCTTTAACTATTTGTGGAAGTACAAAATTACTCATCAGTACAAATGTTTACTATCAAACTATCATTTGATTTAAAGTTAAAATTGATAATGTGGAACTACCGTAGATAGCTACATGTTAATAAGGTCCTTATAGATTTACAATTCTCAATAATATCACGGGCATCGAATTCTTTGCGACCAGAATATTTCTTATAAATTAAAATTAATATTTGTTAATTATTTTCATTTCACAAATTTGAGAAGTGAGACACTATGCTGTGTATTGTATTGCGTGTTAATTTAGACGATTTTATTATCCACATGACTTTTTGATATTATGAGTTTTATTGTATTTTCTACTTCCATATAATTTTTTTGAATACATCTTCAATACAAAATTTTCCTTTTTAGTATAATGCTTGTAATCGGCCATTACTCACTGTAACTATGCCAAATGTGAAAAGTGCGTGTGACATGAACATGATCCACACACATCGTGTTAAGGTTTATAATTTAAATACGGACCACTAAACACTATATTATCAAAAGATGTTGTCCACTTTGTATTGGCAATTTTCGCCATTCATGGACAATGACTATAAGTGTAACCGTAGAACAGGTAGGTCTAAACAGCTTGTTTTTTTTCGACCCTTGTATTGGTCCTCTACTAGCCCTATCGTTGTCAGTAACAGCTTTAAAAAGTACATAATAAACTGGCTTTTGCCTGCGGCTTTGCTCACGCAGAAATTGAATTTCAATAAAATCAATAAATGCATTAATTTTTTTTAATTAATCAAAAGCGTGACTCTAAAATTTTTATTTGTCTAACTTCTGAACCGAAGAATTTTCATTAAATTTGCCTATCCTTATTTTACCCTAGGTGGAATTTCGAAAAGTCCTTCTTTCATGCTCAGTAACGCTATATTCGTAACAACGTATTAAAATACTTAATTAATGATTTATTAATATTGTTATGTGTGTTATTTAAAAAATGGGACAAAATGATGGACGAAGTTAGTTACGTGTCCACGAATGGCCAGAAATGGACATTGCCCTTTGTTATTTGTGTTTAGTCAATAACATTGTCATGTCAACAATTCATAAAATTAGCAGGGAACGAAGTTTGGCTTGGTGTCATCCTAAATTATTCTGCTACGTATGAATATACGAACAGGCATGTAAAGCACCTAAGTTAATTTTCCCCAACTTGTAATATGGTTATAAGTATATGAGATTTAGTTACGACTATATTTAGGTAAGAAGATAAACTTTGATTAAGAGAATATCAAAAAGGGTTTGGAAAATTGATTTGATACGATTAGCAGATCATTTACTATATTGGATCGTGCAAATAAACAATCTGGACCATGATTTTTATGTAAATTATGAATACATAACAGTTTCAATGTCTTGGCTTTCGGTATAAATGAAAAGTTGTTAAACCATAAATAGCTCTTGATGCTTGTAATTGTAATAAAGCAATTGTAAAAATAATAAGGTACTTACATTAAATATAATGAGCTTAGCTCCAAAGTTATTAAGATTATAGTTACGAGTTACATGTCACATGTTACAAGTACGCTGTCCTGGGCAAACCTATAGGGGGCCATCAGCGGAAATTAGAAAAAATATTACCGCAAAAATTTACACCCACTTGATATAAACGATTTTAAAAACCTAGTGATATACGCCTTAGCGTTTTAAAGTCAGATATTAATATATATGAATTAACGTTGATAATGTTATCTCATATCATATCAAAACCACTTATAAAAATTATCAATGCATAAATTATCGTTATCTTTATCGATACGTGTGAGTAGATCCTATAACTAAGGTTTGTCGACATCGTCAAGCTAAGAGTGGGTATGATAAACAAACATTAACAAATAATATTTAATGTTATTGAAATCAGAACAGTTTTAAGTTTTTGTTTAAATAACGATTAAATTATGATATCAAAATAATATCACCTTGAAGCATATTATATTTCGATATACAGACGAGTTGTAGTAGAAAATGAATATTATATAATTAATTATAAATATACGCTTAAAGCATTGAATACAATTTAATAAAAGAATAATGTATAGTGAAGCAGTACAGTAGGCAATAAGAATTTCAATGAAAATGAAAATACAATCGTTGTAACTACCGCATGTTGAAAGCTAAGTAAAAAGTTCATCATACATAGAGACAGGCTAACTTAGATGCATCATACTTAGAGAAAGGCTAGCTTAGATGCAAAGAAAGCTTTTTAATTTAAACACTCTAATGGTAATATAAGTTTGGTATCGTGTCTGTCTTTTATAAATACATTGTAAACCGAAATATACTCAATAAACAAAAAAAAGCGTAATTCGCGTATTATTGCGAAGTGTTACTATTGCGTTTTGTTTGTGCTTCGTTTAGGTCTCTTTAAACGATGCGTATATTGTTATTTTCCAGACAAAAATCAAATTGCACCCCTGGGTTTTATTTTTCTTTTGTTAGGTACGTCCACTCGATAACTATTTATATACCTTACATGTAAATGTACATTTTATGATATATAATACTGCAAGGTTAAAACAAAATTTTAAAATTGATGTCATAATAGTTATGCGTGAGTTAACATGACCGAACTGCTCTACATTAAGGCCTCAATTTACTATAAATTGTAAAACGATGTTATTAAAAGTTTGTTGGTAATTATTTCTTATGATCATCGTAGGCAAATAATAATGCAGAACTCCAATATTTACGATGGCCTTCTACTAGTACAGCTCTATGTATGTATTGCTAAAGTGGAATGCATCTACTTAATACTAGGTACATGATAATGGAAGATGAATATTTTGTTGTGTTGTAGGCTAGTGGACTGAGTTTGAAACAGGTGTAGGTTGTATTTTTGATGTTGTTTAGATCTATTCGCCTATCTATCCAGATGTATTGTAGAGCTTTGTTCTAGTTGCCCATTTATAAGTTTAATCTAACTACAATAGCAAAGAATTATGTTGTTAAGGAAAGTTATAATATTAGTTTTTACAATAGAAATAAATAATACTTCTACAAAATTTCTACTTGTTCGCATGATACAAAATAATAATTAAAATGACTGTAGTATATTACCTATGACGAATAGCATCTTCATGTACCCGAACACGCCTTGTTGATTTCATTCTCACCTAAACATGTTATGCCAATCAATATCTTAACTTACTAGTCAGTCGGGTGTTAAATTGAAATGTGTAAGGCGGAGACATTGAGCAAGGTTTTATTTAATATGATCGTTTAAGTTTTAATTAAAATGCTCAACAGTGACTGATTTATTTCGTGGTACCTGCTACTTATCGTTGCCTTTCAAGCCAGGGTCTGTGTACACATGCTTTATAATATAATGTTGTAGTTTTAACCGTATCCGTAATAATACGTCAGGGCTATTAATATCAAAATAATTAGTTGTCCAATAATTCTTGGCCCGTAAATGTGGCATATTCTGTCTAACATTTAACATATCGTACATTGTTTACACTTTTATTTAGGGCACAATACAGGAGCCTTGATCGTAGGTGTTAAGAATGGAAATTGACAAATTCGCGACGGCGCACAAAGCGTTGATGGTTGTTGTATTTAATCATGTAATTTAATACGAAAAATCTATTGAACCTTACCGGGGTATAATACTAAACTATCGATCCAAATATAGAAGGACATTCTATACGTCATTAAGTGTAGTTATTGGTAGCAATTACTTTCAATACTATGGAAAATACAAAGCTCGGTGCAACATACAAAATGCGTGCTACATTTAGCGCTTCGATTCATTCGAACTGTCCAAAGAGATTAAAACTGACATAAACATTGTCGTGTAAAAATCGAAACACCAGACATTACTTACATACCTTGAATTTCACAGCCAATCTAAACAACTGAAAACTGACATCCATAAATATTTACATTCCGGTCTAGAGACGTGAAACGCGTAATCGGGTACGATTCGGAGTACGAGTCGAGCGCGTAGACGTCGTGGGTTTCGAAGCGACGCGGCGCGGCGGCGAGCGCGCGACGCGTGAAGAGCGGCCCCGAAGCGCCGGCATAATAACCGCCGGTAGAGATCAGCCGCGGCGGGCGGCGGGCGGCGCGACGCGGCGCGGCAGCGGCGGGCAGCGCGGCGCGCTAGTAACAAGGCGCGCGGGCTGCGGGCGCTGACTGCCGAGTGACGCGAGGCCGCCATCACGCGAGCGTAGCGCACCCGCCGCGCACCGGCCGCCGCCGCCACCTCCCGCCCAGCGCGCCGCCCTCGCATTTTCCCTTCGCGCACTTCTTATTTTAATTGTTGGAACATTATCTTATGATGATCCACTACAATATTTTTAGAGTTAAAAATCGACAAAACTCTTAATACTGACACTATAAATCCCGCAAAACTGATTTAATTTCACCTTAACGAATATGAATTGCAGTTTAGCCATATTTTTAGTAGGACTTAATTCTTTGGAACCTTGTAGTAACAAAACAATAGAAATGGCACAATGTTACACAATAACACACAATGGGTTACTACTTAGTCGATGCAAACTTAACAACGTGCAAACAATACGGCTTACAAAGCAGGAAAAAATACAGAGAACCATTCATTTTCCATTAGGAAAATCCTACCTTACTCTACCTTTTCAAACCTGCGCGGTTTATACTAAGTAGAAATCAAACGCTTTATCTATTACCTTCTTATATCTCTTATTGCAAAATCTTATTAAAACATTATGTTGCATAATTAACGAATTAAATCGGCATTTAGTAACAGAGTAATTTAAATTAATCCAAAATATGATTTCTCTATTACTCATAGTAAGAGATGATATATCGACTGCAGCAATTAACAAAGTCGGAAGTGAAAAAATGTCTTCTTTCAGTACAGCCAAATGAACATATCTACCCACTTTGTTAATCGAGCGCCACGAAAAC
>DWUN01004028.1:0-11253 GCA_018249975.1 Passova gellias
TAAAATATGACCTTCATTGAGAGTATGTATGTACCTTATAATGAATAAAACAATTTGAATTTGAATTTGAATTGAATCTACAATGCACCAAGAAAGTGGTATAATTATTCTGTTACAAGACATATATGGAATACGCTCCGCGAAGCGGCTGCTATACTTATACCTATATATTGCGCGTTGCTTTGGCCAGAGCTTCTATGCGTCAAATAAACATTGTTTATATTTACATCAGTTGCGTAAAACAAGTTGCGACGAATTTGGTTGTAATACGCAATCCAAGTGTGACTTTATATAACTTTAGCATAATATAAACTGACAACCCGATGGCGGCCTGAGCTTTGTCGAAACTTTCGTAGAATTACAAGCTGAATATGTTAACTGTGTTAATTCATTTATTCTGAGTATTTGTGATATTCTCTAAATTTAGGGCACGTGTAATTTTAAATTGGTAAAATGGCTTTAACCCGACTAAACAACGAGGACTTTAGACGATTTTATTCATCGAGAGACTGTAACATGACAATATACGAAAGGACTTTGGTATATGAAATAAATAAATATTATGTTCGGTTTTTTTTACGTGTAGAGAGTAGTGGATTAGTAGGCACTAGGCACAAGCCGTTACCGCCCTCGGATATGCAACCAAACACCAATAGGACTGTAGGAGTGGGACTGTAAGACTAGTACTGTAGAAGTGTGTAAATGTGCCAATGAACGTTAGTGTGAATGTGTCAGGTCAATAAAAGGGGTAATCAACTGTTTGAGGCGTGTGAAATGTGTATAACACAATACCTGCGTAACGCGGTGTTTCGCGTTCCATTAAATGACGCTTAGTGTGTATTTATACGATAAGAGCCGTTCTACGGCCGCCACTCTTTCGCACGCGATCTCACGCGGTTTTGATATGTTTCAAGGAATATTCGTTAGAGAAATGGAATGAAAATAATGGTATTCCTATACATACTAATTAGTTATGTATCAATGAGCTTAATAATTAAAGTCATGATGAAGTTTTGGACTGAAATATAAAATTCTGAGGGTACTACAGGTATTTATTTCTGGTTTCAAGACACGACAGCAGTAAATAGTAATTGACGTTTTCCATTTAAAAATGGCAACGTTTCGTCGCGTTTAATCCGTAAGAATTACCCTCATGTGCGCAAACAAGTTTCATGTCAATAAATTCGATCTATATACAGTTATTTAACTGTATAGATTGACAGTCGTTATTATGTATTGTTATTAGTAACAGCGAGTTGACTATTCTGAATACGAGATTAGCTTCCATTAACAAACATGAAGCTCGAGAGGGTAGAACTGAAATCCTTCATTAGTTACGTGGAGTTCGGTTCTAAGTGTGTAATTATTACGACAACAAGTGGTCACGCGACGTGGCGTGACGACACTGCCTTCAAATTCAAGGAAACGTATAATCAATTTACGTGTAACTGTCTCGTAGTCGCCACGTGTCAGCTACAACTGCTCACTGTTGTGTATCATTAGCTTTTTGAAATAACCTTGTTTAGTCATTTAAACCTTAACATAGTCCTTAACACTTTATATTATAAATGTTTTTCTTATAAAAATCGAATGTTAAAATGTAGGTGAAGTGGATTTGTTGTAAGCAATGTATTCGTCGTTCTAGCGAGCTTTTAATGTGACAAAAACATGCTCCGGTCACTAATATAGAATAATACTAATTTTTCTTTCAAGAATTCTTATATTATATACTTTTATGTACGCCGTACTGTAAGTGGACGTAAAAAACTGAAAATTTTAAATTACAAGCCATATTTTTGTCATAATTGTGTTAAAGTATATCTCGAGCGTTCTTTAAAGAAGTTAATAACATCTGTGTGTGTAATTATTACGACAACAACAGTTGTACCGGCGTCACGCCACGTAGCGTGACGTCTGTACGTTCATTACCGTATAATCATTATACGTGTAATTATTTTTTGCCGCCGCACTTGCTTCGATTTATATATAGGTATCATTCACATTTGGTATATGAGTATTCTTGAGTATTTCACGAACATAAATAATTCAACTTTACGGCTTTTCGAATCGATTACCGACCAGATTTATAACTAGTTTCCATCGTGTGCTGTACTTAGTAATAAGTGTGACGTCAATTGTTTCCGAAATAAATCCGGCTTAAAAGTTGCCATGTCGTGATTAATTGAAAATGTGCCTAATTATAACGCTTTAGCCACGAAAAAGTAAAGTGAAACAAGAAATATTGTGACTAGCTCTGTGTAATTAGAAGTAAATCATTTTCCCGCCCCGGTTCCAACTGAGTCGGGGTCCACGCAATTGTATATAGATTTGGCGGTAATTTTACGACCGGCTGACCGACCTGATGTTAACTTTACTCAGTAACCTTATTGTTTCTAACTACACAGACTAGAATAGCTAGAAATAGCTAAAACACTTTTCTATTCGGCGATAGTGAAATAGGTATAGTATAGCCGGTGCTAATGAAATATATACTCGGTGATATGTTCATGGAATATTATTCTGCTATTGCTCTGTGAAACATCTATTGGCGAGCCTAGTTTCACATCCGTCGGACGTTCCTTATTTCTTTTGTAGAAATATACGTAGAAACCACGATTTGTTCCCATATTGTCCTTAGTGAAGAACATATTTAGATTAAGTTTGGTTTTTGTCTCCGTATCTTAAAATTAATTATTTAATTGCGACGTTTGTCGAAAGGCAAAATTTTTTATACAATAATTTTTTTAACACTACTCAGCAGTGTACATAAATCAACATTGAAATTGGAATGGATCCGTGATTTCAATTATATGGAACAAAATGTTGGTAGTAAGTATTATTATATCGGATTGAATTATTGATTATGTAACCAATTATCTGGATAGCGCCTGGGTATCAGCTAATAAACTAATGATTTGTTAACTGAGTGCGAGCGTCCTGCGAGGGGTCGCGGCGGCGCGATAAGGGCGCACAATTAACGAGAGGTTCAGGGATGTCTCATCGGATAGCGCGGGGCGTCCGCCGCCAGATCTGTATCGCTCGCCCCGATTCTATTACAGATGGTATCGGCGTCTAATTAGATTGATATTGTTTGTAATGGGACATGTTCTATTGTGTCCTGGCATCGTATCTTCCAATCATCTCATTATAAGGTTTTAATAATGACACATAAGTAAGCTGTTATCTTTTATTTCTTTTCCATTTTGTTGTTTTAAATATATGTGTAATTATATTATACGTAACTTTCTTCGTAGAGTAAAGATATAGAGACACTGTCGGAAGTTTTAAATCTTCCGATAGCCTATTGTCGTTACACCAAGTATTCACAATTCTAGTGCAGGAATTTATTGATAAAAATGGTTGAGTAAATCGGCCTTGCATTCAATCTTTCTGTTATTATCTTAAAACCAATTAAAGCTTTTCTTCATGATTATCATTACTTCAATGATTACGTATACGTAGCCAGATTTCTTAACAGTATTGCAAATGCAGATGCCCTAAACGAGGCCAGCGATAAGTTACTTAGTGAGAAACTAGCTGGTTTCATTTAATTAATGATTTCTAGTACATATTTTAGTATCTTCCTCGAGCCACATTAAAAGCAATTAACCATTAACTTTTTAATTACGGAACCCGTCTCGGAAAGTCTCAATTTTCGCCTCATTTCAATCTGGAAGAAACTTTCCTATTTCGCAATGAAACTTCTCTCGAAACCAGCGGACGGACCGAACAAAAACATAAAGTGCTAAAATAAACTTTCAACTAGCTATTGTAAAACTTACAGACGTCAGATAACTATACAATTAAAAGTTATTTATATTAAAATCCATTGTCATTCAATGCCTGTTATTGTATACAATGCCATCTAATAATGTTAAAACAACGCAGGAAACAATGAAAACGTCTAATACTCTTCTAACTACTCGTATAATGATTAGTCAGTTCTATTTTAGAACGCAAACTTTTTGAATGCGTCTTTATACTTCGTAATATTTAACCGTGGCTTGGACAATAACCAGCCTTTTCAATAAACGGTTATATATAGACAACTCTAGTAGGCGCTGCTATTTTCAATACCCTCAAACAGTACAATTAAATATGTTTATATTACTTTATATACTAGCGATTGTCGTTTACTTTGTATATCCATAAATAAATAATTATTTTATTTTGTGGATTGCTTTTCAATTGTAAAATGATTTTATATTTGAAAAGTTTTCTGCTTGTCACTGAAAATCTCTTCAAAATACGTTCAACATTTTTGGACATTAGTTCGAACAAAAAAGAGATATAAGTAGGTGAACAAAATCTTTATATATCGCGGCCTTGGTTTTTGGTGGAGTACAAATAACCGCATGAAGTAAACAAAATAAGGTTCATTTCACGTTGATAACAAAGTAACGTCAATTTTTATAAATGGTGTTGTTTTTCTTTTGTTGTGACTGCAGCGGTTCAATGAAGACATTGAACCTCTGCAGTGAGCAAGAGCTCACAGTTGAAAATGACATAACGTCTTGGACTCTTAACAATTTAGATATTTACGTTCCGCATGAGTTGAAAGGCACTCGAATTGTAAATGCGATACGGATTGCACCCGTTTTTTGAAATGAATTATAGTATAGGTAACCGGCGATGATGCCATTCGTCAGCACGTCTACTATATCAATAATCCATAAACACAATGCTCAGAGTGTGCTCTATTAAAAATTATATCGAAAGTTATTGTGTCGGTAAAAGATCATGTTACCAAGTTGCTCTTGGTCTTGCATGATCGCATTACACGTAACTCGCAGTTAAGAAAGATGTTTAAATGTCAAAAATTTCACTTAACACCCTAAATCGCAGTTTTTGTTTGATAAGTTACCAGAATATATATGAATACACTGAATACTGTTTTGTATATAAATTAAATTACGTTTATTCAAGACCTGAAACTGAAATCATCTCTTTACCAACTTATTTTCAACAAACTATCAATTGAAACTTGTATTAAACTGCTAATTTAACAACCTATTAAATTTGAAACAAATGCGGTACAGAACATTCTAAATGAACATTTCATACTGATGTACCAGAACTATTCTCAATGTCGTTCGTGATACGGTGAACCTGCCCACCGCTACCTACGGAAGGTTCAAGTTTTAAAATCATCTACGAAGTTGTGAGCTTTATCTGGTAACTTTTATAGTTGTTCGTGTTATGTGTGTGACTTTTTGTGTTAACTTGTTACTTATAGGATATTTAAGGTTGCCTAACTTTTCTTGAAATTCCTTTTATTCTGTTTTCTAACCGATGACAGATCGCGGCCTTTTCAAGTTTTCGATGGATTACGTCTTCTATAATACAACAGGGATAAGTCTAAAAGTTGCTTTATATTTTTAAGCTATCTGGAAATTATATTTTCGAGTAATGATAATCGCTACCCATTTATTTGTAATCAACAGTATTATTTTTATTTTGAAACAAGAACTTTATCCACCTCCCTCAGACATGTTAATATAAAATCTCACTACAGTCATTAAAAACGAGCAACGCGCAACACCGGCGATTTTAGAGCGATATTTCCAACAAAAGCGTCGAGGCACTAAAAAAGGGTTGATGGCAGATTTTGCGATACAAACCGAACGACAATAAAATGCTGCGTCGACATCCATCGGCATTTTTAGACGCACTACACGACCCTATCTCTAACGTTGCCAGCAGCGGAACGGACGTAAATCATTACCGTCGGTTGATACATCGAGTCGTCTATCTCGTCATGCCCGACTAACGACGCCGCGTTCGGAAATTGCAATACTCATATGTCACCGACGTCGCAGCAAAGCATCCGTATTGATGCGGGATGCATTGCTCTCTAGACGACGGCCAACCGCCGCAGACCTCCGTCGCTTGTATCGACCTTTTATGTTCCCTACTAACGAAGAGCGCATCTCCTCGAAATGGTGTGTCTAACGACGTTGGTCGTTTTGTAACGTCCACGCTGCATACACAACGACATTCATTCGACCGTTTAATATTTCGAATGTTCAGCGGAGGATTTCCAAATCGGGTCCGGACACCGATCTGTGACACCGATCTGGTATTAAACATGTAGTTACGTGACTCGCGGCTACCCGTGCCAGGTGTATTCAGAAGTTTGATCCTTGTACGTGTACTACGAGATAGTTCGGTGTTTCCTATTGGATGCGGTCTTATAATGAAAATGAAGACAAATTCAGTTGGAACTTTAGTTTCTGGGTCAGCGGTTGTGCGGAAAGTACGTAGATATTTCGAAATAACAAGACGCAAAGTTCAAAATATGACTCGGTTGCGGTGCGATGTCACTGCGGCTACGATGAAAAATGTCTTGCATTTGTGCTTTTTTAGTTTGTTGCATCGTTCTTACAGAGCTTTCCCGCGTCGTACATTTGTTTGGCGTTTCGACTTTATCATACTTTGTATTACGTTATTTGGGTCAGGAAACATATTCTTATAAAGGTCAGGAAACAACTTTGAATATTGACCATGGTTTGAGAATTTAATTCAACATTATCGATGTTGCCTTTATATAAACAGTCATGGAGGGCATTCAGAATATAGGTACGATTGGATACACATATGTTACCGAAACATTGTTAACATTTTATGTTACCGAGGATATCCTTACTATTCCCTCCATCTAAGATCTTTTGGAGACTGGGATTTGTAAGAAACTGGGATCACACAACATTTTCTCAAATGATTGCAATGATACTCGTAGCGGGACAATAGTCCAATGTAAATATATCGACTTGACGTAGTGTCGGAAGGAATTTTAATCTCTTGTCGTCCTAAAGTTGTTTCTAACTGGTTCTATTTGATGTTATAGATTTGACGTCATATTTTGAAGGGCGATACGAATACTTTTACTGTGTGATCTGAAACAGTTCAGGCCACCGTATTGTGGAAGTAAAATAATCGTCTCATAATTCAACAAGAGCCTATAAGTGGGATTCGAAATTAGTTCACGGAAACTACATGTTATGGTATGATAATGTATCAAATCATTACAGTTGCGTTATAGCAACTCATCTCCATACAACATCTCGTGTCGTAGGTATTGCGTTGCAACGCATCGCGCCAATCTCCGGCGCGTCATTGTTATCAATCTGCATGGATAATGTGTTCGTAATGGATATGTTCGATTGCTTTAGATGCGTTATAATGGAATACATGTCGGTGGGAGCGCGAACTACTTAATTATGTTGATTAAGACTATCATAAGATTCTTTAATGCCATGAAACCGCTAAGTTGGAGATGTTTCTATAGGCCATTTGCGGACGGACTGCATCGACTATTTAGCATGCCTTCTTAATATTGTACCGGGTTTAAGCGTACTACGCGTCGAATTATCGCGTAGGATTCAGTACAATTGAAATTAAATGTTTGCAATATTGTAAGGTTGGCGGAAAAAAATAGTATGTAATAGACGTATTTAAAGAAATAACAGAGACTCAGAGTTTTTGATAATGAAAAGAACAAGTTTCTCGTGCAAACTAAGTATCCCTAACGCCTTACGGAAGCGACGCCGCTGGACGGATGCCAACGTCGTGGCTCCGAGATAGCGCTGTAACAAGCCCCGAGCGGCTCACTATCGTCATTACTACACGATACCAGTTCGCGCAAGTTGTATCATATCGGAAAACTGAAATTTTGTTTCAAATTAAATGTAGCAATCAACGCTCTGTGTTGGTTTAAATAGTCAAGAATAAAGTAACGATTCGGCGCTCTATAACAGTCTTGTCTTATAATAAAGACGAGAAATGGATTGTACCCATGTACTGTAAACGACGACAGCTATATGCATTCAAATTGAGAATAACAGTATTTTATAGTTATTATGGTTTCTATATGGTTACTATACATGTAATATAACGAATCATTTATAAATTAAGTATATTAACATTTTCTAAATGATATTAAATTTATTATCTGCATATCGTGTATGTCAATATCACTGTTAGAAACTATATTATCGTGTGTAGTATAAATACAATAATGAAGAACAGTCGAGTCATGTCTACATCTTTTCATAATAAAGCAGCGATATTGTAAACACAAATCAAATAAATTCAAGCACATACTCGTATATAAGGTTCGGCAGTGTATACAACGTTCATGTATCGCCCACTTACTAAATGTTGAAGGTCAAAGTGCCGCGGGCTGTCGTAATTATTGTATTATTTGTATTTAAGACGAGAATGAACGAAGCCGCCAATTGTAGCACATAATCACAGCGGAGTGACTTCGAACGGATTATTTCATAACTTAAATACGGCGCCACTGTTTAACTTGAACGTCCCTGTTTATTTGTTCTGCTCGTGACGAGTATTAGGTATAACTTCGGCCGGAATCCCGACCGAAATTTGCGGTTCGAAATTTATTAAGCTCTTGACGTTATTCTCGTAGACATAAAGTGTACAACTTGTGCCGCAATTAAAAGTTCTCGTGGAGAATGTGCGCTAACGTTATGAGTCGAACTTTGAGGGTCCGCGCCCGACACCTTGCTGTGTCTTTTTTTGAACGGTGAACAATTTTTATTATGAAAACTGCAACTCTCTTGGTACCTGTTGTTAAAGTTTTTATGGCCAATTGATATACGATATCAGATTTGAACAACTTAATAAAAAGTCATTACTACCCGTTCTTATCACGCATCTTCGGTAATGATTTCATAATCAATTTTGATATTTTAATTAATTTATTATAAGCACTCGTGTAATGAGGTTCTAAATAATGGGTTATATTCATTTACTTTTATTAATATTAATACAACAGCTAGCACCGTTTCCTTGTCGATCAGCCATTGGAATTTTCCCTCGGCCATTTTCATCGGAATCGCTATTGTAAACATCATTTAAATACGTCCTTTCTATTTAAACAAACGCGAATGTAATTGTCTTGGCGTGAAACTTGTTTGGATGCCAAAATTCATCCGGCTAATTTGAAACTAACAGAAAACGCTTCGAAATTACCGCACGCATTCGTCGTTTTTAATTAAAGCCTTTAAAAATTGTACGAAACAAATTTCACTTCGTAAGAGATTAAAAAGAATTGAAATGATTTAAAATTGTATAAAAACATCTAGGCTTGACGTTTTTAATTCGTTTTTACGTTTACGTTAAAAGCCGCAGACGGTCCATACTGAAATGAATATAAAATCGAGCGATGAAATTATGTTAAACGTATTTAAAATGCCGCTATTTGCATTTACTTTTGTCGAGCGCAGTGCGAAGTCGCGTTCGCTTCTCGACTTCACGGGCACGGAGCTTCCATTTCATTAGTAGGGGTAAAGGAAGTCTGTGGTTATTTTTAATTAATGTCGGCGAAGTTACACGAGCTACAGAATTTGTTGTTTCGTGCGCGGAGTCATAACCGGGCTTAGACGTGTACTAAGTAGCGAACGCCTTCCAGCTTCATGTTCATTTTGCGTTCCTCGCTACGGTATTGTGTTTCCTATTTTTGTTTGTTGCAAAAAAAAATTCTGTTTAAGTTACAATTAATCATATTTCGTAAGTTACATTTTCAAACCGACTGTTACGCGGCGTCTCGGTTTTGTTTATACGCATTCAAAGTATGTAAAACAGGCGGTGTTAACGATATTTATGAATGTTTTCACTGTTACAGTTACTTAATCTTTGTATGTGCACACCAAAGATAATGACGAGTTGCGAATGAAATTTTCCGACGGTCCCTTATTATTCTGAATCGTATATCGTCTGAATAGTTTTCAGTTTGAGTGGCAAGAAAGCAATTTACCGCAGTATGGGCGTGTAACTACTATATTATTATGACTTATAGGTATCGGATCGCTCTCCACGGACTGCCGCTACCAGCCTAGCGCTATTCACAATGTGACACTTGCATGGAGTTATTTCGAGACCACATTTTACACGAATTGATCTGACTATAGTATTTAGGTATGTACGTACATCTGACGCGGTTAAAATATCATGGTAGCTGTTCAAATATCGTTAGTTGAACGTTATTTCTGATGTTTCACATTTTCTTCAGTTGGTAGTGTAGTATGGAAGGGCCACGAAGCAGTCTGCTGTAGTACCAACACTTCTCCCGTATGAAGATCACGTACCTACAACAATAGATTTGTTATTATTAGTGGATATTTCCAAAAAATGGTGAAGAACTTTTCTTCATACATATTTGGCAATGCATTGCCGACTACTTAGACTTTTCTCTCTATGTTTATATTTGTCTGTTGTCTGTATTTTTCTCTGAAACGGTCTCTTAATGATTCTTAGTGTTATCTTAGTTGCCATTCAAAACGTAGTCTTACAACATGGATCAGAGAATTCACTCAAAAAAACCCTTTTGCACATCGCAGCGGAGCGTGGCCGGTGAATTATTTTGAACTCACATTTCCAGGCGAATGCACTTGAGGACGTCGGCAAACAATGAAAATGAAATGCACTGGAAACCGTCAGCCCTGCACCGGGAGAATCAGATTAAACGCGACAAGAACCGACATTGGTACCTACTGTGGAAGAGAACGCCGCTAACTCAGTCTATTGGGCGTATCGACATCTCTTTGTTATTATGATTTTTTCTGAAAATTTAATTTGTGTGCGGAAAGCTATTGAAAAATTACCTAGCGTAGGTGAAACGGCTTCGAAAATTAATCTTTCTATTTCCCTTATGGTCCGCAGTGTATTAGCAATAATCCTGGCCTTGCTCACTTTCACCCGCAGTGTACACTCTAATACCTGTTTTTAGCTCATTTCAAATGGCACTATTAAAAACACAATCCAATAAACGTGGTTTTCACCGAAGATCTGCTACTCTTGCTTATGTTACGAAATTAATATAACGCATCCACTTTACATCTATGATAATTAGAACGTTTCATTTCGGGGTAAAATGGTTGGCTGCTCCGTGCGCTAACGACCACGGGTATATTCTGTGTTTGCACGCATTCACAATGTATTTCAGCCGAAGTAGCTCGGTTCGTACTCGTATTATCGTACGATAATAATGCATTATTAAGACCCTCTTTATAACGATTTAGAGGCAGCTAGACAACGTTTCGGACTAGGTTTCTGTTCATCGTAGTTATCAATAAGGACCTGTCGGCATTGAATCACACCGATCATACCGACTCTAACATATAAATGACTAGCCGACCCGGCAAACGTTGTTCTACCATATAAACTACTAGCTGACCTGGCAAACGTTGTTCTGCCATATAAATTATTTTTTATTGCTGCTCCTCTCCTATT
>DWUN01004029.1:0-11253 GCA_018249975.1 Passova gellias
CCTTTAAAATTATTAAAAATATGTTTATTATTATGATGTAACTAAAAATTTACAGTTTTCACAATTTTTCCTTTATCTGTACTATAAAACGTTGCTTCGTAGTTCAAGATTCTGAGTTCACAGGAAGTACCCTGTAGGTTTTGATTCCCTTGCCAGTGTCGAAAATTTGCGGCATAAACGGCTGTATCTTTTAACTGCGTTGGCATGGAAGTTTAATTTTTTCACAGCACCAAGGGACCGCAGACCTGAGTATTTGATATTAATTTCAGCTTAACACCTACACGCGTTCCTCAGACAGACAACAAAGGATCCTATAAGGGTTCCGTTTTTTCCTTTGACGGAACCCTAACAAAGAGCATGTCTGTTTTTACCAAATATCATAAGCTATACGAGTGAAGGAAAACACTGCGAGGAACCTGCGTAACATACAAGTTCTCTAGGATCTGTGGAGTGTGGTAAACAACAATGGTCTTGAACGTACAAATTAAAATGCCTTTTACTTTCGTGTTCTTATCCTATTGCCCTGTTGTTGTAACTCCAAAAGTTCTTACTTCAATCGAATACTAAATTTATAGAATAATACGGAAACACATGTAAAATGCTAGCAATAAAAACTCATAAGTATATCATAATTATTATAAAAACCTATATTGTTCATATAAACAGTTAAAAATAGAATAATAATAACAGTTTCGGATTTCAAGTTTCGAACTGAAGCAAAGGAAATCTCGACCAAATCTAAAATAGGTACACTTATTCGAGCCAATAAAAGCGACTCTAAAAGTTTTACTGCCTGCCGCTAGCACTGTTAGTACCGCCTACGAACGTGATGACCGCTATAAAGCGAGCTTTTCAACTTCACGGGTGATGAGCGAGTGTCACTACTCATGAATAAATAAACGAATCTAGTATCTTAAACACAATTGTTGCTTTTCATGGTGGCATATTAAGTGTAATACTTTTCGAACACTTCGAATGGGCACATAATAATA
Source organism: Passova gellias (assembly GCA_018249975.1). Lineage (NCBI taxonomy): Eukaryota > Metazoa > Arthropoda > Insecta > Lepidoptera > Hesperiidae > Passova > Passova gellias. Next base: position 993 of record DWUN01004029.1, read on the forward strand.
AATAAAAAAGTATTTCATGACAAATGCAATAATTTGCAACAATGAGGAAAATCGGAAATCGAGAAATGACACCAATTTCCAAATATCGTTACTTCACAGCCTCTCATAAACATCGATAACCATAACCGTGGAAATACGATTGTCATCTTTTTTGTAATTCGAAATACACCAAATTTCCGTTATTATTTTTATTATCTGTATCATTTTTTGTAGTTGTAATAATGATATGAGAAATTAAATCATCCTCTATGATGGAATATATAAGATACTCGTATACCTCCATATCTATCCAGACAGCAAATTTGCATGGAAAGTTCAAAATATTGTATGTGACCACCAAAAATGGTGCTCATATTCAGTCAAGCCCAATTAATAAATAATGTATTCATTTATGCGGGATGTCCTCGTAATGCAACGGAGGGATGGAAAAACAAAGGAAGCCGGGTTCACTGTTCAACATTCTTGAAATTATTATACACGGCAGATGTAGGCTCGGGTGAACTTTGAAATAATGTTACCCGGCACATCTGTCGGGTAAAAATTAAGGGCGTTTTGCGTACGATTTTGCGTACGATTTTTATTTATGTTTAAAATTTCATTAAAATTTTAATAAACATCTTAATATTCATCTTGGTTAAAAATGCGTCTACGTAAACGTGATGATTAAATAAATCTAAATCTGTATGTAAACATGATAATTAAACATTGATTAGAAAATTGATTTTGAGTAACTTTTAATGTGTTTGTTGTTGTTGTTGTTGTTGTAAAAATTGTTTTTATTGGGCTGTAAAATCATTATAAATCAGCACTACAAAATGCAATGTTTATACGAAATATGATATTAAACTTTGAATAAAATTCGGGGATTAAAATTCTTTTACTCAAAACTTAGTGCAGTTAAGAAACTTCCTACAGTATCCTTACGCGTATAGTTTAAATATTTTAAAGACGATCAACGTCGCAGTGTTTTCCAGCTAATTGCGTAGCGCTTTCAACTGGCAACTGGGACTCGTCAAGGATTTTTAGAGCACAATGTTGGCAGTGTTGCCATGTCGCTACGCTAAGTGTACTCATGGTGAAAACAGCTGGAAATATTACAATATACTAATTTCATAAAACTTCGGTTATAAGAATTACAATATTAAATTTTAATAAAATTAAATTCATTTACTGCCCGATCGAGAAATATTGACCTAGGAGTTTCAATTTTAGCGTTTCATTTTTGATATCTTAAGCCCAAATCGTGACAAGCACTCCTTGTTTTATAACGATGAAACAGTAAACCTACGTTATTTGGATGTCTCCGTAATACAGTCTCAAAAGTATGAAGTCCATCAACTTGCAATTGACTGACGTCGCAGATATCGATAATTAATTAATTACTGAACACATTGAAGTTACGTTATAAATGACTTAGCATTATTCGCCAGCTCAAAGAGTGTTGCTGTGGTGGCTTACAAAATTCTTTAGGACCGCGAATTAGCAATATCACCGAGCTAATTGCGACATTCCGCGCTCGAGTTGTTGGGCAAAAGCAAGACTGCCGTAGAAACCTACATTACCCATTTTTTTTTTTTTAAATCTTTTCGGATACAGAAACAGTTAATTGTTACATATTCAATCACTTCAACCTAAATAAAAAACATTTTATGTATTTTTACGTACGTAAACCTGTCGTAAAGGTAAAAACTTTTCGTGAAACTTACAGTGCAACAACCTCGTAGCTAGCTGCGAAATACTTCAAAATATTCATGGTGTCCCATTTGGCTTGCGTTTGCCAGGCTTGCAGAGTGTGTCCGAATGGACAGGAATTTTGCATCGCATCGACATTTCCGGGGCAGACTAGTTATTGCCGAATACCGATAATTGTATCAGCCCCGCTGCTATTTAAGATAGCTATGGGTACGTTTTTATTACCTGAACATATATGTATGCAATTTATAATAGTAATATACCTAGATTTTTTACATAAAAGCTGTTACGAAGTTTTAAATGATCAAATATTATATGCAATACAAAACATTTGTACTTCTTTCAAAAGTAATGTCGCTAGACGTCTGCAGTGAATAAATAAAATGTCTGCCAGGCTCATAATATGTACGCTCTGTTAATATGACATTTCAATTTCTCGCCATGTTCACCGCGCTTCGTATTACATAGATAAGTTGAATAATAGACACCAAGTCTTATATTACTATTACGATATAGGTTTGATGGTAAACTATTTAGTATATCTTCCCTTGTTCTTAAGTGATGACAATAGTGTGAAGTATAAAATATAGCGATCTTTCAAGCATAATGTGAAAGCCTTGCAAGTTTGTATTTTTGAATATGAACATGCTAAGGTGCTAAAAGAAAGAACAGAAACCCGCCGATTGTGCTTCGTCGCTCAACGATGACATTTTAAATGAACAGTCTGCAGGATGAACCAGTGTTATTCGTGCACTGTGTATTACCACGAGTTGTGTCTGCACGTGTATACATAACTAAATAATTAATCAACTATACTGATAATTGGATTTTGTATTTTTATGGATTTTTATATTACAAAAATTAGGAACTCGTTGCTATAGATAAATATGTACTACAGCAAATTTTAATGTAAATATATATTACATTTTTTCTGATTCAAATACGTGTACATCATAAAACTTATCTAGAAATTATTGATATTAAAAACCGCGTTTGCCCAAATAAAGAAAACACGGAACTGTAAGTTTATTTAAAAATCGGCAAAAAGCTAAATTAAAATATAAAAAGATATCAAAACCGAAAGGAGATTCTAATACCTCTTAGTCTCTTTAGTAAATACCATACAAATCTATTCACAGATCATTTAATCTGAATTTAGTACAACCCTTCAGAAGGGCTCACTTTGAAACCTCTCACAGGGGCAGTGGGCTATTGAACGAACCGCTCATTTGTTAGTGCGTCGAGAAGCCTGAGCTCAGGCGAATATAGATCCACGTGCGGAAACGAATGATAGCATGCGAAATCATCACTTAAACCGTGGCGTCGGATAGTAATTTTTCACATCTCCAATGTAAGAATAGGGTGTTTGGTGTTTACTTACAGGGGCGCGCGGTGATGTGTGGTCGTTGAGTGGAGCTTCCGAGGGTGGTGCGAACGCATGCCGGGGAGCGGCGACACGCGGCGGCCGCCGGCACAGCACTGACGCACGCAAGCGCGCCGCCCGCCCTACGGCTCTACGCGCTACGGTGCTACGAAACCGCGCTGATACTGACACACGCTTGGCTTTAAAAATATAAATCTCTTTACGTGTTTCATAAATAATATTATTTTATTTGTTTATCATTTTGTTATTGTAAACGTGTCATTGAATTCGTTCTCTAAATATTCTTTACAGTACAAGTCTGAGAGTATGTATTCTAAATTGTTGTAATAAAGTTAATGCACCAAGGTTATAAAGTTACTTTAACGACTTCTAGTAGTAACAGATATTTATGATAGAACGCTTAAACTTATAATTTCCCTAACAGTCTTTATATTGCTAATTATTATTATTATTATACCATCACGCCAGGTCCCTAACGGGGAAGCCAGAAAGCACCGAGTGTCAAATATCTCTATCGTTACGAACAAAACATTGTTAAATCGTTAATGTCTGGTATAAATGAGTTTCAAATGCAAAAATAAGAAAAAATCTTGGCAATAAATTTTGACTATCATAAAACGAATATCATCAATATAATGAAGTAACCAAAACCATGGTAGCCTTATTGGAACTAGGCACATAAAGGTAACGTAAATAATGTTACAACGGTTACATAATGTAATCGTGAACACAGTTTAAGTCTACGATTTTTTTTTAAATCAAAATTATTTTAGGATGCGATAATTTTAAAACATAACTAATATTAGTTACACTAATATCATTAAAAAGGAGTATATCCGTATATTTCGCGAACTCTACGCCAGTGTGAAATTACCCTGCCCAATCGTAACTTACCTCTCGTGGCAGCTATTACTTTTGCGCAGGGGGTGGATTCGCAGATAAAAATAAACGCTCATCCACCGCCGACCTGACGAAGTTTCTAAACGACCCAACTTGACATGCATTATTACAGATAACTGCTCTGTCCGAGTTCCGAATTGAGTTACCGAGGGAACGATTAGCAACATAAATAGGTTAGTAGGTAAGGATTATGTTTGTTTAACATTCCTATTAGAAATACGTAATATATAGTGATATAGTGATAGTGATTCGTCTCTAAGTATTTTAATTATAATTAAAATACTGAAATAATACTAAAATATTATTATAATAACATGATAATTGTTACATTTATGACGGGTACTTGTAAAACCCAATAGAGATCTCCCCTACTATTTGTCAGTGTCCAGAAGTCGAAGAAAAGGAATATTCGTTTATTGCTTATTATATGTACAAAAAACATCGCGTATTTTATTACGTACATATTATGATTATGATAGCTTACAAAATAAAATGATTATTTTAATTGTAGTGGACAGTAATAAAATTAATATTGTCTAATATTAATAACTAACCTATTTTTAGCGTCCTGTTTGTCGTAACAGGCAAATGTCCATGAGCAGCAACAACCATTTCAGACGGTTATAATATGTTGGTTGTTGGTTGCTCTTTTTTTTCATATAAAACGTTAATTTCATAATTCAAAGGAATTTTTATAACGTTTGTTAGCATTTATCATTTCTTTTTAAAGTGATTTAGTGCAGATTACAACAATTTACTAAGCAAATTTAAATTCGCTGTAATTCCCTGCTTTATATCCATGTACAAGTATGTTGCACAATGTATATAAAAAGCATCGTTTTCTAAAATTATTATTCATTTAATCTGTCGGGCCGAGATTTAATTCCGAGAGAGATTTCAAGAGATGAATTTAAAATAAAATAAATTTATGCTTATATTATATTTAATCCATATGATTATAATGTGCAAATGGTCATATTTCTTCAATTAAATTGATGATGAACTGCTTTACGTGACTAAGTTTTAACATACCACAAAGCCTTCATTTCTCTTATTTAAGTAGTCAGTGGGTGCAATGTTATAATATTATCTTCAAACAAATTTTAAATGTCGTTATACTAACCTGCTTACAAGTTAATTATAAGAAAGGATAACCACATATCGATTGTAATTTAATCGATTAAAAATTACTAATGACTCAAACGCCGATTAGGGCAACACTGAAAACCACCAGTCGACTCGACTGTCGAGTTCATTCTCAATTGTGACATTGTCAAAAAAGTTAAACTTTTTGTGAAACTGAGTTATTTCGTACAAAACATCTGTTCCCTTATATCTTGAGTGCAATTATTATTAGAGCAATACTATATTTTTTACTTTTTCGAATAATGCGAGTTCTTCTGAAAGCCAAAGTCTAATTTCTAATTGAGATAATTGTTTCGATAAACAGCATTATACATTGAATTAATGATCTGAATCACAATGAAAGTGCGTGTGGAATAGCTGGGAGTAGGTGGAGTGTGAAAAAAATTGTGTGCCTGTTCTTAGGTGTAGTGTTTTCACAAAATGGGTGACACTGGACCGTTTGTAGCGAAGCCGGTTCGTGGATGGCTTCACCCTGACTCCGTGCTGGCCAGCGACGGAGTCACATACGCCGTCAGGGTAAATACCCCCTACAATGTTTTTACAGCTATCCGACAGTTTCCGTATCAATAAGTTTTGACAATGGATTCTTATAGATCCTATTTAGATTACTTAGTAGAAGGATTTTTTTACATTCTATTTACTTGTAAAGTGAAACTTTTTCATTTGTTTAGTTATTGCTAATGAAATAGTTTTTGTTTGGGACTTGAGAGATGATATTTTCTTGGTTGAAGATCATGCAGGATGATACTATCTATTAGATGGTGCCATATCAAAGATACAAGATTAATCTGACTTTACTATATTCACTATCCATAATCACATAGGCTGAAAGCACTATAAGTGAAATTATTTGAATTTGGTGCATTGCATAGTAAATTATGTGCTAAAAATAATATTATGTTAATTGTATGCAGATATCTGAATACATTTCTTTCAGTATATTGGTTGTATGGAGGTGTTAACATCTATGAAGAAATTAGATTTTGAAACAAGATCACAAGTGGCAAAGTAAGTAGAGCAATTTTTTAAATTCTAGTCAATAAATCTATAATGTATAAATCTAACTTTATATTGCTGTTGGGAGAAACCCACACCCAACAGGGGGAAAATAATAATAATTGGTAATATAGAGGTGTAATGCAAATTAGACCATTAAATGCTTGTATTGTGGTAACCGTACAACCGATATACCTGTGCATTGAATTGAACCCACAACTTCAGTCGGGGTCCCTAACCACTAGACCATAAGGTTCGCTAACAGTCAACATATTAACATAACCCACTAGAGTTAAAAAAAATAGAATTTTTGACTTTGGTCTGTATCTTTTACGTTTTTCAAAGGTGAAACTTAGCCATCCATAAATAGGTCAAATGATTATTTACGATGCATTATACACCACATTACAGTGCCATTTCAAATATATCACACTTTAGTCATCCTGTTCCATATTGATAGACATGTTTGGGACAATTTATTTGCGATCGCAACTCATCTAGTTGAACAAGACATCGCATGAGTCACCATTTGCATTATGTAGGTACTGAATTTGTGAGCATTGCACGATGTTTAAATAGTCTCCAATTTGTCTGTCTGTCAACTATATCCTTCTAGATACCCTCAGATAATGATATTTGAAATTAGGACAGAATGTGTGACAGAAAATTAACATACCAAATACAAATAAATAAATGTCAATCATCAGGTTGTTTTCATGAATATTATGATTATGTCATTGTACAGGAAATATTTGCTATTCTGTTTGCTGTTTTTTTGTTCGTATTATGATGTATTTTTATGCTGAGGCCATGTTTGTATGATTTAAGATTTACATTTTTATTCAAACACTTACAGGGAATGTATCGCAAGAGTGTGTGCAGCGGCTGGTCTCCGGTCGGCCGATAAAAAGCGGCGTATTTCCCAAGCAGCCGCCTGTGCATTAGCAGCGCGACCGCGTATGGCTCACTCCGGCTCCAACGTGGCCCTCACCATATCCTCGAGGGCTATAACCCTCGCCGCACTGGAGGGAGGGGAGAGTATAGCTCGTCACGACATGCCGCGCGTCTCTTTCGCCTCTGGCGGAGATCAGGACTCGTTGGACTTCGTCGCGTACGTGGCGAAGTCCGCGCCTCCGTCGGAGTGGCGGGCGTGCTACGTTCTAGAGTGCGGCGGGCGGCTCGCGCAGGATGTGATCGCGACCATCGGTCAAGCGTTCGAGCTGCGTTTCAAGGAGTTCCTCACGAAGCCATCGTCGTGAGTAACTTTTGTTGATCATTGGAAAGATAACGATGACTTTCCTTGTGTGATTCACTCACGGAATTTCGCACAATTTGGATAACAATTGGAAAGTTATTCGTGAGTAATCCTCCCTTTTAGCACTCACTTTGTGTTGTGTAATGTGAATGTCAAAAATCTCATGTGAGCACGTCTGAACATGTATCTGCACTTAAGAATAATAAATGACTATTTTTACGTCTTCTGAAGACAAGGGGCGATGGGGTAATTGAGTAACACTTATGCCCAGCAGTGGACTAAGAATGCTGATATAAATTATGCTTAGTATATAGGAGTATTTGCCCAATAAGGAAAATATGATTATGTATGGAAAAATAAATGATATAAAATAATGTGGTATGCAAATGTGAATTTAATGACTTGTAATAACTCACATTTGTTATGTTTACATTGAACTTAAATGATGATTGTCTAATGTGACAGCAGTATTTGCTCAATAACAGTAGCTAGGCAATCATCTATGTAATAGGTATATCTAGAATTTTTTTGCTGATTTCAGTTGAATAAAAAAACTGCTTCATAATTAGAGCTAATCCAAAGGATGATCAAACATTAAATTATCGAAATAACTAAACCTGTTATAGACTACACATGATTGATATGAATACCTTATACATAATGTGTTTCCTTTCTTTTAATTTAAAGGTTAACTTACAATAGATGATGCAATGATTTCTCATATAGTTTGGATAAATTTATCTTTATTAAAAAGTGTTCACTTTTCCAAAACTATAACTATCAATAGTACAAAGTAAATAAGAAAATAATTAAGACTGCATAGTAGCTTAAATGCCTACTCAAGAAGTAATACTTAAACCATATTAATATCTATGCAAGTATTACATATATACTATGTTTATGAGCTGTGCAGTTACCATAACACACACATCTAATTGCCAAATTACAATTAGATAGCTGTGTGGATATATCGCAATTATTTTTCAATTATTATGTGTGACAGGTTAAATATAAACGGATCGCGCTCGCTGTGCCCGTCGGAGGCCGCGGCGTGCGGCGCCGGCGCGCTGCCGCTGCCGCTGGAGGAGCGCGAGTACTACAACGACATGCCAGACAAGGCGCCGCCCTCGCCCGCGCCGCACCGCCACCCGCCGCCACCGCCGCTCTCCTCCTTAGCGCCCATGTCTTCGTAAGTATACAAACCTACTTATATAGCAAGTGGGATAAGCAATGACAGTCTACTGGTTTGAAATTGAGTCTTCCATTTTGAAAGTCCGGCATTTGAATCTAGACTTCTTTGAATCTAGACGTACTCGTGAAATCAGGACTTAATCAACACTAAGAGAATTGCCAGAGTTATTGTCGTCATTTAATACACTAAATCCTGTCTTTGATATGTTCCCGCAGATGTGAAGAGAGTGTCCGCCACTACGTGAACCAAACGCCGCCGCCGCGCACTCCGCCCACGGCGCTTCTGCCCAACCATCACACCGACATATTTGATATGCGTGAGTGTTGGACATACTTCATTAATGCATAACCTCTTGCTTAACCTAAACTTCTTTCCTCCTTGTCAATATCAGTATCCTGCATTGTCCATTTCAAATGGCTAGGCTACTAATTTGTATTTTAAACCAATCAGCGTGTGTGAGTGGAATGAAGGGTTGCAATAACTGAACTCTAAATTGGATTCTAAATTCAAAAATGAAAACCGTTCTACGAGTGTTATCTCCCTTCCCCCCTTCCTCCGTACCCCGCCTCAAAAAGCTTCCTATTATTTTTAATACAGTAGATCATACCCACTACTTACGTTGCTGAGGACTGTTGCGGTTCAAGATTATAAATTGTTTTTTTTTTAAACATTTCAGAACCGTTCACAGCGGCCCCGATAACGTCGTCGTCGGCGGCGTCCACGTCATCGACCACGTCCGCGTCTTCCCCGGTGGCGGACGTGGAGCCGCTCTCGGCCAAAGCGCAGGCCGCGCTCTTAGCGAAGGAACCGTGGTTCCACGGCGCCATATCCAGGACTACCGCCGAGAAGGTAAATTGTTCTACCTTATCAATAATCAACAATACTTCTATAGAATTCACGATATAAAGTATCGTTGACAGGACTCGCCAAGAAAGTAAATTTTTCTACTCTATCGGCATCCAACAACACTTCTATGTACTCAACAATATAACGTATTGTTGCTCGCATTTTATGAAATCAATTGTATTGATTTTGAATGGGCAGACAAGGAACTTGCATTTTGAAACTGAATTCCGCCTAAACCAAGAAGACTCATAGTAAAAAGTGTTTTGAACGGTTGTTTCTTTTTTGTTTTTGTGTATTGTTTTCTGTCCAATATTTGTTATAAAACCAGAACAGATATATACACGATGACCAATGGCTATTTGTTCTGTGTTTGAATGAATGTGAAATTAAATTGAATGTAAAATATAAAGAATCATCTAGTAACTTGTGTTAGTAGATTATCAGCAGTCCGATCAACACAGTGAGTTGCCTAGTCGGTAAGGGTGCGATCGTGACGCGGGATTGTTGTGTGTCAGCTGGTGGTGGAGGAGGGCGAGTTCCTGGTGCGCGAGTCGGCGGCGTGCGCCGGCCAGTTTGTGCTGACGGGCGCGCGGCGCGGCGCGCACAAGCACCTGCTGCTCGTCGACCCCAGCGGCGTGGTGAGATACGGACACATCGCCACCCGCCTCACCCCACCCCGCTACCCCTGCCACACCACGCCCACTTCCAACACCGCATATACTAAGTAACACTAACCTCACTCATATTCCCTCTAGAGGACTCATCACCCTCCTAGACACTACACAACAATCCCACATTGCTCATACACCGACCCCGCCGGCGAGGTCGTCGACCCGCGTACTACACGGCT
>DWUN01004030.1:0-11251 GCA_018249975.1 Passova gellias
ACAATCAAAACTACTGGATCGATTTTAATCATTTTTTCAGTGAGTGACATAGGCTATATATTTTATACCCTTGCGAATCCGGAGCGGGCTGCTATGTTTTTATATACAACGTTCACAGTTTTTCTGTAGTGTATTAGTATTGCACCCGTGCAAAGCCGGTGTGGGTCGCTAGTACATTACATAGTAGAGAAATAATGTTATACTGTTACAATCGATATGGTAGAACAACTTTTGTCGGGTTAGCTAGTGTACTATGATTTTGAATCAATTGGGATGTCCATTTGCCACAAATTGGTGTGCTTGCACTTGCTTGTGCTTCGGTAACTGCTTAAAATATTTTTTCTCCGAAAATGAAAAATAAATTATTCTTTAATCTAAGGATGGCATTCACTGTTTCAGCATTTGTTCAAATTGAAAATGGCAGCACGTAAAAAGGGTACAGTGTTGCAGTTCCTGTCACAGAACTTCACTAGACATTCCATCAACACCACAAGGTATAACTTCAAAACCCATATCATATATTGGAGGGTTGAATGGGTGTTTCCTAATGTGGGGTCAAATCCGCTCAAATTTGTAGATGAGAAATGTTCTGAGCAGGCCAAGCTTTCACATTTACTAAATAGATACCTAGATCCAGATGCCGTGCCATTTGAAGGCTCAAAACACTTACAGTTTTACAAATCTGCTGGGTTCAGTGGAGTCAAAGTTTTGCTGAGAGGTAAAATGTTGATTTAGTAAACATCATGTTATTAAAAAAAATATTTAATTTTACAACTTAATAACAACTAGCTATTGTTGTTTAGATTGAGATCACAATATTGGCACTGGCTTGCGATTGTCTTTTATATACTGTTCTATTTTCATTTTCTAGCGGAGAAGGTGAAGGGATCAGCGAGGAAGTTTTTTGAACTAGATCTGTGTGAATCTCTAAGTGACAACTTGTCAGGAAAATGCATCGTAGAATTTCCAATTATTTTCGTTGTTCTTAAAGACCACGCCTACAACTTTGACATTATCATACCAGGTAAAATAAAAAATTAAACACAATTTAATTCCTTGTTCTCAATTTATACCTATTACGCTCTCTTACAGAAGATGAATTTGGATATGAGAAACGTGACAAAACACGCAGTGCTGGCTTGGAAGAAGATGTCAATAAAAAGATTAATAACAAAGAATCTTCTAATGATACCATTGTGAGTGACAACACGGTGGACCCGCAAATTAAAGAAGTGTCACGGAAAAGACCTAGAATTCTACTTACTGAAAAAATAGCTGAACAAAAGAAGTTGGAGATTGAAAAGGAAATTAAAGAAGAAAAGAAAAAAAGGCCAAAAAATCTTCTATTTACAACTAGATATTCTTCTGAAGAGAACATCCTAAGTGACAGTGACGATGCAGAGGAAATATAAAAAGACAGCATATTTATCCATTTTTTTTCATTCTGGTAGCACATGAATGGCTACCAGTGTATTCTCAGTCAATACAAATAAATATTCATTTGTAGCATTTATTCCCAAAACTTCACCTTGCTTCTCCATATTGACTACATGCTGCTGGCCAACTTTGATGGACTTCATGATACCGGCTGTTCTCTTCCTCAGCTGGCAGTTCTGGACACCGGTGTTTTGATAAACGAATATGTGCCTTGTAGCCTCACAGACTACACTGTATGAAAAATTTGGTGGGCATGTCAAAAATTTGCGATTTTGCTTTGAAGATTGGACATAACCGAATGCCATAAGCGTTCCTTGATGCACCATAGGCCAGGTTTCTGCGTTGACTACCTTTGCATACGGTTGCCAAACACATGCATCAACATCGTGCCTCAGTACAAGTGCAGGCACTTCCTTAGTTTCCAACTGGATGTTAAATAAATATCGGTGGACACTCAATGGTGCTCTGTGTGTTACTCGATGAGTAGAAACATCGAAGCGCACTGTAACAATAATAACAATAATTTTGATATATTCACATTTTTTTAATTACGGTGTGTTGCATAGCAATATAATTTTACTAGCCAAATGGCTTTGTAAAAAAAATTGGACATTATATTTTGTAAATCGTTTGATGAACATCAAGAAGCTTTTTTTTAAATAATTTTTCATGGAATGTTGCCAGACATCAGTTAACAGTTTTTATTTATAAGGAGTAAATAAGAGTGGTGTTCCTTATGTCTTCTCAATGTATACTATAAACTATTCCTATTGCAATTGTACTAGACATAATATGCTGATAAATATTTTGTTAGATACACATGGATTGAGTATTAAGTGAAGTGGAACCTGCTTTCTTACAGTTAATGAATAGTGAAAAATTATTACTTAATACAGTATCCTCTTCAGAAGCGGCATCACATTCCTCAAGTTCTTGCGTGGATATTCCGGGAGCTGATTTATCTGATATAACTACGGTTTCCGAGCATAAGTGCGCTAATCTTTGGTGTGCTTCCTCTACCAAACTGGCATCCATTATTTGCTCTCCATTGGGGTCTCCTCCTTGTATTAATTCATCCCAGATCATGCTCTGGCTCTTCGTTAGTAGAACATCGAGTTGTCCATCCTTCTGAATGTGCCATGTTGTTAATTCACTGTCTATTTTGTGTTTTAACTTTCCCTTCAAAAATTTTTCGCCACCATATCCTATGTCAATTTCCAGTGGAGTTATTGCTACTTCGATAAGTTCTTTTTTACAGTCATTCTGGAGCTTCAGTGTCACCGTAATATCTTCAGATGTTTGGAGCCAATTGTAGATTATTTGTCTAGGCTCCTTATGATCCTCTGCAATGTCTCTTTCAGAGTCCATCGTAAATTTAAAAGGATTATCTGATGCTATATACAGTGCATCACAGCCGGTTTCCATAGCAGCATAATGGACGATACCCTTACCTTTAAGTTCTTTCGTGGCCGACTGTTTCCAAGATTGTCCATCGTTTTCAAATGTAACCCACGATAGTAGCGAATAGAAATGGCTATCGTTCTGTTCAATAGATTGCAGTAGGCAGTGTATAACCTCTGTATTTTCTTTAACCTGTGTTCTGGAATCGACTATGACAAAATGCTTGCCTTCGCCTAGCACCATATTTGAGTATAGAGTCTGCCAGGTTGGTTTCTCTGCTGCAGTTTTGTTGCGCATACCAGTGTCCACTATGTGAATGAAACCGGTGCCATCACTAATGGCGGCTCTGTTGCAAGAAGGAAATGATAAGCAAAGATTGAAATGTCCAGGTTGTCTCTCCACGTGGGCGGGCACGTCGTATACGATGGCAGTTTGGAATGTATTGTTTATATTTTCAAATGTTACATTTCGGACCCGTTGCTGCTTGTCGATATAATAGTAGTTATATGCATGGTCCCAGTAGTCTAGTACCAAGTGATTATGGAGGGCAAATAATTTGGCGTGCACAAATGAATATTGTATCTCATTAGGATACAGTCTATCCACTGGTGCTTCTAAGTTGAACGAATAGTAGGGAAGTGATCTCAAATTTAATTTATATCCCTCAAAATCATGATCCAGTAGATGCCGGTTTGGCCGGAGGTCGACGAGTGTTGATGTCATTGTTGTATTAGGTCGAGACTGAAAGTGAAATTATTGATATTGCTACAAGCACTAAGTATTTAAATCTTACTTGTTATGCACCTGTTAACTTATAATGTTGACATGACATACTAATGACATTCGTGTCCATGTCACTGACTCGGACCTGCTAGCACAGCCGTCTTCATTTTTGGCCCCTTCATGTTATACAAAACAAAATGTATCTACTTATAATACAGATCAATAATATGTAATTTAAAGCTTATAAGTACATTAGTACAACAAAGGAAACAACTGTAATTTGGTTATTTTTGACGAGTCCAATTCTTATTTTGCATAATTTACTGATAAAAGCGTATTTTATATTTTTTTATATAGTATTATAGTTTTTTTTATATAGTATTATAGTTTATATATATAGTAAAACTATACAATGTATAGTTTTAGTATATATATAAACAATTTAATATAACTTATGGAAGCCATTAACATCGTGCACTAGACTAATTCATCTGTAAATAAAAAAGTACATTGATTCAACAAATGTCACATTGAATTTCTTGACGGGGAAAGAATTTGAATTCACACAGTATTTATTTCGAAGTAAATGTTATTAAACAATAAAATTATTGCGAATTTACAAACGAAGCCCTTGCGTTAGTTGAGATGATTAAAAATTCAATTGATAATACATAATAATATTTTAAATGCTAGTTCTTTGATATCATAAAGTATTGAAGTGTATCTTCACCGATTGTATTAAAAGTACCTTGGTTTTACGTTTAAAGTACCTCATATAATGTACGTAAAGGATCACGCATATCGCGATGTTCCATTTTCAACTGAAACACCTCAAGTACGCGTTAATTAAATTTTATCGCCTGTTATTTCCTAAAAATATACAGTAATCGACCGTACGATCGCACGATGTATTTGTCTTATTATATTTCAGGCAGATTTTATAATTTACGACGTCGTCAGAAACTTGTGTGCTAAGTGCGAGAAACATAGAGACAAAATTATTAAATCCCGTACTGTTGGGATGTTCGTAACAAAGAACGGGCGCTTTTATATTAAAGAGGTAGGTATGTCTGGTTTTTGGCGGCAATTTACTGTCGCTGAAATGTGTCTGTCCAGTATTAGTCGGTCGAGGCACAGGCTGCCTACCTACGAACAACGTTTAGAAGTTATAATTGTTACAATGAGCCTTACCTAGTTTTTTTTTTTTTTTTACCTAGTTAGCTTTATAGAACAATAAACTCAGACATCTGGTATTAATCGATTAAGTTCTAACTTCCACAGCTTAACAGCTTTTTTATGAACTTATCTTTAATAATGAATGGCATTCACAGTTGAAATATGAACTTGGACTTCTTGTTATATTTTCAGATACAAAAAATCCATGATCAATCCATTAGTTCCGATCAAGTGCCACATATCCGGGTGTCCTTGGTGTATATGCACAAGTTAGTGACACCTCCAAATATTCCATACCCAGTCCAGATCATTGGCTTGTTGCAGTGGAAGTGTGGTCCCGTTATCTTCGCACAAATCATTGAGGTTCCGTTGACTCCATGTATATTATTTTAAATTATAAATTCTAATATTATTTTAACACTGACATACACGACTGAAGAACACGCTACTGAGTACACGTTAAACAGTCTGTCGTATTTGATGTAGTTAATATTGTGTCACCTCCGGGATCGTTAAAAACTAGACATTCAGACGGCTAGTACCTTGTACCTGCAAATACACGCTGAATCGGCTAAGAGGCCTTACGCTTACTCCACCACAAATTGCACTCATCACATAATTACGAAATGTTATGGTTGCAGAAAATTTGCATTTATGAGCTGAATTCATTTTTTCGAGATATTGAAAATTTGCTTTTCTGTGGCTTTGAAGTGTGGTTGCGAGGTCGGAATGCGATGAACAATGTAAAAGAGGTAAAATAGTAAAAGAAAAGTAAACAGATAAAGGAATTAGAATGTCCAGCAGCGGTTCTGGTGAATGTGAATTCATTTGTCGTTAAGGAATCCACCGAGTACATTACATTAATTTTATGGTAAATATGATTTTTTACAGCCCTTAATGGTGCCAGTGGCCATGTTGCTCCAAGAGACATTGAACAATATTGCTACGAAGCATGTACATAGACATTTTGTTGACTTCAATGAATCTCGTGGGGAAGAAGATAAAACATGAACAGAAATGTACAACAGTAATGTACCTGCTGCATCAATATAGCTGCCATGGATGGTGAACGTGAAGGAACGAGATGTCTGCACGACTGTACATACCAGTGTCCCACCGAACCATATTAAATAGGTATATTCGAGGGCCACGCTCAATGAAGGGTTTGGTGCCTTAGGATTTACTTAAATGCAAAATAAGATTGCCTTGCGAAACTGTGTTTCGATGCAGCCGCAGTCATGACCCATTCGACATTTGGCAAACCTAACATATTTATGACATACATTTTTTTCAACATCTTTGTATTGAAAATGTATGCTATCTAATTGCAGGCTATATTGTGGACCAAATAAAACACAGCATGGAAAAGAATGCATATTTATTACATCTTAAATAAATACAATCAACAAGTAACGTTAACATTCACAGTAGTCCATCACCGTCCACACGCTATTACAAAAATATGTATGACAGCTTAGGCTAAGGGGCCGCTCTACTTCTGCAGGGCCACTTTGGCCACTTCATATCACTGTATTGTCTCGAAAGTCAGAACTAAAAGGGTCTCTAAGGTTTTCAGAAAATCTGATTATATTTTTTATCATTAGAACATAAGAGAACTTTAAAACTGTACTAAGATTCGCTAAAATATTCATACCGTCTGAACCATCTGAACCTTTCCACACTTTAACCCCAAAACCAAATGACATAAAATGAGCTTCATATCGACTCTAAATTTAATAAAGCCTTTGTTTATCTACATTTTTAACAAACATATATAAATTTCTTACGACGGCTCTAAACTGTACATTACGAAGTAATTATTATTGCATGTTAACATTATCGCGATGGAATGCAGTTTTAAATACAGTGCATTAGTAATTGCATATGTGATAATCATGTAACATTTTGTGTTCCTTAAATTGCTGAGATGGTAGAATCGATTATATCTTTAACTTCTATATACGTGCGCTATTGATGTTGAATGTCAGAATGTAAATAACACGTTCGCGATGCAGAATTGTGTGTACATCGTTGCAGGGTAAGGATTAAATTAAAACATTTGGACTAACATATAATTGCGAAGAACACTCGCGCTAAACATTATCTCATAACGACAAAAAATTGTCACCTCAATATTTACCACGTAGCGTGAATTCACACTACATATATTTCCAATAAAATGATACTAACAACAAGTATAAAAAGTAGCATTGTGAATAGCATTTGAATTCTTCTGTGTTATTGAACTTAGCGTGCAGTCCGCCTAACGTCATTCGACCCTTCTACGACCTATAACCGTTTAGCTATCTTAGAATTCCTCGACCATAATTATTCCACAGATGTTCGGTAGGGTAAATATAAGCGGGCCACTCCAGTCACTTGTGTCTAGGAAGTGCTTAATCACTTTTGTCTTCAATAATGTCAAGTTATACATATTGAGAAAGATGGAGACTGCACCAGAAATGATTCGGTGAACGTTGTGTCCGGTTCAGTGTCGTGCGAGGCTGGAATGAGCTGTCTTAACATCCAATAGTAGAATGCTGTCCGTGGAGAAGTCAGCACAATCGGATATTTCAAGTAGTATAATAGTTCTGTTACTTTAACATGACAGTTTTTACCTCCCATCATTATCTGCAACTGCTAAGATACGATTTTTGTGATATGAAAAAAAAATACAGACGAGTTGAGTACCTCCTCCTTTTTGAAGTCGGTCAAAAGCGGCGTAACATAAGCGTAACGTCCACGAGAGCTCATCACAATGCGAATTCGTAGATAGGTTCTAAAGCACCCAGAAGTATAAAACGAACACCAACAGTATGACTGCACCCGCCGTCACCTTCACCAGCATGGACTTGGTGTTGAGGTACGTCGCGTCCTTCTTGTACTTCTGAGACATCATAGACAGGTTCTGTGTTTTTGTGTCCAGTTCTAAAATTAAAGAGGAAGATAATATAGAGTGCGGCTTAGTGGTATATACACTGTGCACAGATAGACCGAGGCGGTTACCGGAGAGCACGGCGCCGCGCTGCAGCACGTCGTCGATGTTCTGCATCATGATGCGCTGCACGTCGCCCAGCTGGCCGCCCAGCGCCGCCGCCGCGCCCGCCCGCCGCGCGCGCGCCCCGCCCTCCGCGTACTGCTTGCGCGTGCGCTGCATCCACGTGTCGAACTCGATGAACGTGTACGGACGGGTCACCGTGTTCACCTGAAACCGCATACGCAATGCATCTGTACTATTGCATCCAATGCCGATTTGCCCAGTACGATACCCGGACGCCCGCATGGGGCGGTCGGCGGCAGTCGGTACAGACGGACTGCTGGACGGTGAGACGATCGTAAAGGAGAATGGACAATACGGATAAAAACTGTGTTTCCCTGGTCTTACGAGTGTTGCGAACGCACACGTCAATACGAATTTGGACTTAACAATAATACACTGCACGTTGCAAAACGTTAATTGCAATATATTGAACAAAGTGGAACTAACAAAATGTAGGGCGATGGAGATAAAGGAAATTTAAAATCACAAAATATTCACAAAATGAACGTCGGTTTCGGTAGCTAAATCAACGTTAATCAGATGAATTACGTCATATTTAACCATTTTCCTGTTTCGTGCGCGCCTGTCTCGGTACATCGTTAGAGTTCATTCGGTGACTTATAATCACGTTTAGTAATAAAAGTCGTGTGTTACATTGCGTTCTTTGTAATACCATAAGTAACAAGAATGTTGCATCATATTAACGCATCATAATCACGCTTCGCACCGTTGCACGAGTCGACCGTTCCATATTACAGACGAAAATAAGAGTGAGAGTAATTAATATTAATACTTTCTTAATTATATTATAATCATTATATACATAGTGAACGTTTGCTATTTTCTCACTACGAAAGTCCTGCACAGATAAAAAACAATTATGGTATGACGGTTCTTTACACAGAGGCCATTCCAATACTTACATTTTAATCAACCGCCGAAAGGGTGAAGCTAGGAAGGTAAACGTTTTGCAATCTGTTAAGATAACATTTTTTTGCCCTTCAATGAAGCTAAATTATATTGCAACCACGATTTTACAGATAGCAGATTTGGTACGTTTTAATGTAATTTTGATCTGTGAATCATTATTTAAAGATATATCCAAGATAAGATTTGTTTTGACTCCAGTGCTCAACACAAGCTAAGATAATGAGTTCGAGCGGACCGTTGGGCACGGGCAGGTAGGGTACAGTTTCTACCCGGAATATATATTTGTGGGATCATCGCTTGTTTCTACACCTGGGTATAAAATAAGACTCATTCACAGGAAATTATCTTAAAAACATTAAACATATTGATTGCAAGGAACTTTTTATAAATAGTCCTTTTTATAAATTGAATCATTTTTTCAATTATAACTAAACTATTTGTAGTTAAATCTATGAAACAAACGAATTCAGTATTTTATATCTGCGATACGGCAGTATAGACGTACCACGCTACCAACTCACCCTCTTTCCGTATTGCTGATAAAACTCTTGTGCAATTTCCTCCAAGTAACTGAATGCAAGTCGCTTGCTGTAGTTCCGCTCGCACAGGACCAAGTAGCAAATATCATTCTCAATCAAGTAACTGGAACAAGATTGGACCCACATTATGCCGTGTTGAAACGAGGCTATATATCTGTTAATATTACAGCGCATTATGTCTTTTTAAAATCATTATTGTGTGAATGTCTTCTACGCAAATAACTTATGCATATGCCGGCCGTGATATTATGAGTTTTATATTATAATGTCTCGCTGAATGAAGACTCAAATTTAGGACCGCAGAGATGTTAGATGGCGAAAAATTTGACAAGCATACCGATGGGCTCCTAGAGAAAGTTAGATGTCGGTGTCGCGAAAAGATATTGTATGGATTATTCCTATGGCCAT
Source organism: Passova gellias (assembly GCA_018249975.1). Classification (NCBI taxonomy): domain Eukaryota; kingdom Metazoa; phylum Arthropoda; class Insecta; order Lepidoptera; family Hesperiidae; genus Passova; species Passova gellias. Next base: position 9,655 of record DWUN01004030.1, read on the forward strand.
TGTCCCCACACTGTGGATTTTTCAATTGTTGAAAATATAATGCCATACTAATGATTAGAAGGTATCGCATTGTTGTCTATAGTTTTCTTATGTAGTATTTTCATTGGGTTTCAGCGAGTGATAGTTAATCTTAAAACATTGTCTAAGTCGAGAGATATACATCAGGCTATAACCGGAACGCCCGTGAGCCATCACAAACATGATGTAAGAGGTCTATTTATTACAGAATCAATCTAACAAACTTCAACTATGTATAGTAAAAGTGAACATCACATTTTGTAAAGCATTGCTAGTAAAATACTGTAGAAAGTGTTTGCAGGTCGAGTATTATCATAGTGAGTTGCCAATGTATTTTCTCTTGTGTGATAAATGAAATAATAGATATGATACAGCCACATACCACTACTGTGTTTTCTACATTAAAAAGCGAAAAAGAAATCAAAAACAAAACATAACAAGCATCGGGACTCACTGGAAGAGGTAGGGTGGAGTTTCAATGGAGCAGCGGTCGGGCGCCTGCCGCCCTATCTTCCTAAACAGCATTTTTGCCTGGTTTTGATAGTCCAAAATATTGCAGCCGCTCTGCGAACCACCAGCAAATTATAATTATAACAGTGAAATAAACAAAACGGGAAGAAATAAACAAATGGACACTCAGGTGACACGGCGAACTACATGTTTATTTAGAGTGAAGAAGGCGAATAACTACGAGTACCTACACGGACGAAATAACGACATATGTCAGAAACGTGCACAAAATTGGAGAAATTGGTTACCTGCTCATCGTCTTGCATAGTTGCCGCTAAAGGTAGCCCGTCGGCCACCCGAGCAATCATAGTCATTAAAACCATCTTGTTATTGTAAATGTCCTTTGGAACTAAAAATAATAAAGTTAATAATAGGTATCTTTTTATCACGGATCACTTATTTTTTTTCTCATCATTATATATTAGCAAACAATTCCGAACATTTATCGACAGCTGCGCTACACGTCAATAATACTGACTCTGTGACAATGACAGCACGACACGTCAGCTTGTGCGGTGAGAACTGCGTTCAGATATAAGTAAAACAACTTTACACACCAGGATTGGAGGAACTATTAAGCCTGCGGAATCATTGATTCTATAAATGTATCTTAATAACAGTGCATTAAGATAATATATACTTGTATAGCAGCTTTCATATACATTTTACTTAAAAATCCTTTTAACTGGTTTCTATTAATATTATTTTAATATCTTGCCCTGTGTCTAATTATGTTGAAAAATAGCACTGAGTGCCAATCCAAAATTTAAAATGTTACAAATAATATTACATGCGAAGGCGTGTGTGATTGAATAAGGATACGTATTTGGTTCACCCGATGTAGAATCACTGCTAAGTAACAAATTCTACCTTAAAACGAAATTAATTAAATTAATTGAAATAGTTTGTGTTTCGGTCTAAACATTATGATTACCAGTGCACAGATACATCATATGTTCGACTGCAGCAATTAACAAAGTCGGAAGTGAAACAGTGTCTTCTTTCAGTACGGCTAAATGAACATATCTACCCACTTTGTTAATCGAGCGCCATGAAAACATCCGATTTA
>DWUN01004031.1:0-11250 GCA_018249975.1 Passova gellias
GGACCGGCAACCACACCCTTCAAACCGAAACACAAATTGTAAAAACAATTGCTTCACGGCAGAAATAGGTGTGGCGGCGGTACTTCCCCGGGCGAACCGTGTACAGGTTCTACCACCTCCACCGTACCTCCTCCTCCGTTGTAACTTGGAAAATGAATTCGCGTTCAATTAATTCCAAAGAAAAAAGTCTCAAGAATTTTCAACTATTATGTAAATTTTCATCTAAAAATTGGTAGTTAGATGGAAAAACGACGGCCTACATAGGGAGTGATCGAGATTAACGTTTGCAACGAAAGACGAGTTGTCAATGAATCAACACGAAAATCGTATGTAAAGCTTCCCTTTACCCATTTTACTACCAGCTTCTACTATCAGACATCAAAACGAACACCGGGTTCTCCATTTATAGCTTCAAAAACAATAACATTATTTCTGAAATCAAATTATATATGTAGTAGGAATTTTGTATTTAAATTGCACGACCAGTCAAATTGACTGGTTTGGTAAATCTAGTGTTAATCTATAATTTAAACCAATACGATGATATGTTAGAAATAATCTATGATGAGATTTTATATGTGTGGTTCAATCCATGAAGATCGATCCCATGTTAACATAACTAATTGAAATATAATCTCAAAAATATGTAACACTATTTAAATAGTTGTATATTTGCACAAAGAAGCTACTTGTCATTAATAATCTAAAACAAAACAAACCAAATTGGAGCGGTAATTAAAAACACTGGAATGAAATCACACAAGACCTTGAACGATGATGTCATTAGATCCAGTACTGTGAGTGTCACGATATTGGACTCAATGCAGCTGGTTGTCTGGGTGATGTCATTTATGAGGCAATTTCAGAGGTGCAAAGGTTGAGGTTGGGGAATGCAAGGCCTCGATGCATTGCCATGGTTGTTATTAGATTGTAAAATATGAATATGTTACCTGTTTACCTTTTTGAACTGACGATTGTATTGTTAATAATTCATTTCAATGTTATTTTGTGTGAAGAGTGCAGTAGCTTACCAATGGCTACCATGCACTTCCATCAACAGCTACAGACTGTAAGACTATGCATGAAAAAGAAATGTAATTTGCAGTTTAAGATTAGTCGCTATTTGTTAGTATCTATCCTATATTATATTGCTTTTGCAAACAATTAAGTTAAATATTTCCCCTTGTAGTCCGCGTATTCCCCTGTATAATAGCCACAGTGTGTATACATATTTGTCATACAATGGTAGCAAGATATTTTTAATTAGCTCCGTACAATTCTTGTAACATTTCAATACAATGAAGCAAATTCGTATAAGGCTGCCGTCCTTCCAACGAGGCATGCATTGTTGCCAGTCGGTGCGAGTAGACCCTGTACCCTTAAAAGAAGTTGGCTCGATGCCAGCAGTGAAATAATCATATATATTGCTGATCCTCAGTGTATTTTATGAGTTTTGTGCAAATACCCTTACATAAGGAGTTTTGATAAGAATTGAATATTCCAACAGACATAAAAACTTTTGGCAATATATTTGGCTAAGTAAGCAGTAGTAGTATTTGGCTATTTCAATTGAAAAAGTACTAGGATTTATTGTATTTATATATCCAACTGGAGAACACCAATGTTGACATGCCTGCAAAACTTCAACGATGTTTCAGACTAGACTTCAAACCAGCACTTGCTGAATTTAGGGTATATAAAAGTACTAGCATTGCCGTGGCTTTGTCCACCTGGGAATCGGTGTGTCACAAAGTTTTCTTTGTCAAAGTAGCGACATTTTCGTAAGGCAATGAAATTCCTGGAAGAAGTAAAAAAACTGGGAGAAAAAAGTAGCCTATGTTCATCCCGAGACCCTCGAGTATCTCTATATGAAATTTCATCACAATAGGTTCAGCGGTTTGGCCGTGATGACGTCACAGACTGACAGACAAGAGTTACTTTCGCATTTATAATTTTAGTATGGATATGTGAAATACAATTTTATAACATTACCATAACTTTTAGGATGTATGTAGATAATTGTATTGATATTGGTGTTACAAAACTAGCGACAAACAATAAGATGTTGTGCCTATGTTAAACTTGAATACCTGTAATGAATATTTGTACGTACTATAAAAATTCATGTTTACGAATCTCAATTAAAAGAGAGAAAAAAACATAACGTCACGCCTGTAATCCCCGAAGGGGTAGGCAGAGGAGTGTCATACACAATTTACAATATATTGCGAAAATCAATTATATTAGAAAATGTCTAAATTAATAATGTAATTTACGAAAAAAACTACTATAATAATGTATGAGACATTTATCGCTATCATTTAATTATAACATGAGATTTGAAAATAAATTGTTTCAAATCATCGTTTCTCCAAAAGTCAAACTACAAATCATTCAAGAAAGTCATCTTCTCTACAAGTGGCCATGTTTTTCTAAGTTATTAGCGGCAGTTGGCGCATTGTAAGCAATAAAATCAAACATGGTCATGGTACGTACGTGACAGCCGTATAGGTACCAGTACTTCCATGTACTAAAAGTGGGACAACACTCGCCGCGCCCTAGCAGCCTCGCCCGTGAGCGGTTACCGTCGCATTCCAATAAGACAAATTATAAAAAAATCTAAAATACACGATATTTTTACTATAAGCTACGTAATAATAAAAATAAAGGTAAAGGTAGCAATAACAGCGCGCCGTTATCCCGCGGCATAATATGCAAATGAAACGGTTCGCAGGTAAAAAACCAGTTTCCACTCCTCAAACTTGTAAGAACACAATCGACTTACCTGTAGTTCAACAAGATCCCATTAAACGGCGAATTAGACTCCTAAAGTACTGGAAATTCTCACTGCTTTGCTCTTTCAGCACGTAAACATGAGTTGTAGTTCACAATAACGCAAAAGCAAAAGGGAGAACTGGTACACTATCACCACGAATCCACCTTTTCAATTCACAACCGCGCATACAACTTTAATACGTCCAGGTTTTGAGTTTCTGTGAACAATTCGCATGAGGGACTATACGTCGCGAGTATTATTTTCATTCATCGCCAAGTGAAATCGTTCGAGACGAGTGGCAGTTACGTTGCGTTGCCTGACCGAAGAAACTACGAATATGCGGGTCGCGGGCGGCAGGGTGAGCTCGCGTCATCCGCCATATTGGACGATTACGTCATCTCAAACAAGACAGACGAGTTTTTTAATTAATAGCACTTTACTAAACAGAAATAATTATGTTCAGCCACAGGTCACTAATAATAACGATTACAAAAGTATTTAATGATTATTAAATACTTTTGTATTTAATAGTTTACTGTTGTTGAGCTGTCTAAGCACCACTAATTATAATTAGTGGTGCTTAGACAGCTCGAAAATTATTTCTTAACCCGAAACTATACGTTATTTTTACTAAAATCCCTGCTACACTAAAAGTTATTTCTGCTAACATAATTTTGATTTTACTGGTAAATATTTATAACATCAGTTAATAATTTCACTGTATTTATAAGAGTTATTGAAATATTTTAAAATATCTTTGCCACAAAGATCTAGAATACAAATGAATAATAGTCCATGGATGTTTACAATGGAAGTAAGCATTAGCATTTGACTGACACTAAATTGTCATTCTCGGATTGCTTTTGCTTCATTGTCCAATAAAATTATAATAAAAAGTTCTGTCTGAATTAATGTTGTGATTTTTTATACAGATATAATTTTCTATTTATTTACGTAAAAGTAGTCGGAGTCATTCTAAAGACTTGCATAACATCTGATATTCATAATCAATTGAATTTAAAATGCAAGGTAATTTAAGCTAGGAGAAATGTAGTATAGATTAAATTTAACTCTGTTTCCTTGTATTTCTTTTATGGATCATATTGAAATTTATATTGTTTGGCACAGATACGAGGCCTGAATTGTATGAGGAAGTAAAACTTTACAGGAATGCTAGAGAACGTGAAAAGTGAGTTTTATTGATAGTAATATAATAAATAGTATCTTTTTTTGCATGAGTCAGATGTGATGCCTCTTGCAATATCTTTGTTGTAGGGGTTTTTTTAATTACTTATAGAAAATATACGTAAAAATCGTCAACATCTAAAACACAGATTAGTGTACTTTGGAATGAAAATATGGTAGGCTATATTTTTAAGTTTACGATAATTGGCGAATATACTAATCTTTCTTAGTAACAGTGGAAATTAGTCTGCAGCAGTGTGAAGCTAAACAATTAGCGTCATCATCGCCACGCCCGCGTTGTTGCTCGTGCAGAAATTGAATTTGCAAAAACCAATAAATGCATAATTTTTTTTTTATTTTACTCCCTCAGGGATGTACTTTCCAAAATATCTTTCTTGGTGCATACTTACCCTAAATAAATAACTTATCTGCAAAATTTCAGGATTTTTGGTTCAGTGGACTGCATTCATATAGATCAGTCGGACAGCCACTATCCTGTTAGGTATATGTATATACAGAAAAATAAATAATAATAGAAGGAAAATTGTAAAACTGAAGTGCTACCATCCAAACTTATGTCTTAGATTAATTGAAATAAAAGTCAGTCTACATTAAATTGCAAAACTATTAGCGAAAACTGGATCTATTTAGCTGTAATTCAGAGTGACCGGGTGCCCAGCCTGTTTTAGTTATTTCTATATCAACTTTGTAGAATCTAAGGTTTAATGAATTTTCTGTACCGTTAATAATATGAAGTTGATGACTACAATGCAATATATTGTAGGCACGATAACATGGCAGAACTGTATGCGGTGGTGAGCACACTGCAACACTTGGAAAAAGCATACATGCGAGACTGTGTGCGTGCTCAGGAGTATACGGCGGCTTGCAGCAGACTGCTGGTGCAGTATAGAGTAGCATTCAAACAAGTGCAGGGTGATGAGTTCCCCAATATTGAGGCTTTTGTCTCTAAATTCAGAGTAAGTTTCTTAATGTTGTGTAATAGCCAGCATTCGTCTGCTGTCTCAATGCATGGTAATTTATTAAATATACACTTGTTTACCATAATATAATACTAATGACCGGCCTCTTGTTTGGTGATTAGTGAACCTACCTGCTGAACTGGAAGTGGTGGGTTCGATTCCCAGCCAGACCAAACATTTATGTGATGAACACATTTGTTTGTTCTATTTAAGTGCAGTAAAAAATCTATATAAGACTATATTTGAGTATCTACTCATTCTTATCGTCTGTCTTGTATCACAGGGACTACATTGTGATATTTGGAATCAGACAACAGTGTGTGGAATCGTTCCAATTATTACTAATGTTGTTATCGTTGATAATCAATATGGTGTATGAATGTCGCTATGCAGCTGGACTGTCCTGCGGCTCTTGAGCGGATCAGAGAGAACAAACCTAACCTAATCAAGGATGACAAGGGCAACACTAACAAGTACATTGCCGAGATTGTCTCTGTAAGTACATTACAGGTTTTCTATCACACTTTATTCTGTGCACTGTTCATTATAGAATGTAAAGTACAATGCCGAATGTTTCAGAAATCTGAAAATCCATTGTCTGGATTCATTCATTCCGTATGATACTTTTGATAGATTTGTTGGCTTGTGATAGATATATATTGTTAAACAGCATCTGTAAAACTGATATTAAGAAAGCATGGTCGCTCCAGATGCATTCAATTAAGTCTTAGTATAAATTGTTGTTTTCAGCTTTTCATCACACTTATGGACAAGTTGCGCTTGGAGTTCCGGGCCATGGACATGATCCAGCCAGAGCTGAGAGACTTGCGGGACACCATGGACAGGCTGGCAATGCTGCCTGAAGACTTTGAAGGGAAACTGAAGGTAAATGTATACCATAATTGCTATGTATCATGATTGAATAATCTATATTTCTATAATACATACATGTAGTCATTTACGGGCTTTTCCTTTCCTGAGATGTAAAATACTATGTTATTGTAGCAATATGTGGTTTAAATGTGAAACTCGTCCGTCACAAAGACTATCCTATATTATAATAAATATTATAAATCAGTAATTTAGTTAAAGTAGGTGCCTCAAAAGATATGTGATAACAAAACATTTGAAACAGTTTATTTGCTATCTACTATATATATCATGTACATAAAACATTCCACTTTAGTTAGAGCATTGGATTAACCTGTTACCATGACATGGAGATACTGTGATAATACTTAATATTAAGCATTAAGAATCACTGGATACTGGCAACACAGGCGACCTTTGCTGTTCTGACCATAGATGGCGGTGATCAAAAGAAATTTGTATCCAACAGGTACAGGAGTGGCTGGACAAGCTGTCGGAGATGTCAGCTTCCGACGAGCTGTCTGAAAGCCAAGTGAGGCAGTTGGTCTTCGACCTGGAGACTTCGTATGGTGCGTTCAACAAATTCCTGCACAAGGATTGATTGTGGAGCAACTAGGTAACTTAACTATACCCCCTTTTTGAGTGTCATTGCTGACAACACCGATGAAAACAAAAAAGCTCCACTTTTCCATAGATTAATTAATTTTTATCTATCAAATTTTTTTCACTACTGGCTACATGTCACTCATAATTTAAGGTTGTGTTTTACCTGGTCGGTCAAGTGCACACCGGCAGATGTCACATACCTTTTTTTTTATAGTTCAGCCCAGCAAACAGGCAGGCGGGCCACTTGATGGTAAATGGCCACCATTATCTATAGATATCTACAACACCCGAGGAGCCACCGTTGCATTGCCAGCAAACATTATTTTGTGACCACCTCATTCCAACGGCAGAAGCGGGCTATTGGCCAACCTCTCTGTTGTTTTTAAACACCTTTAAGAAGCCTCCAAAGTAAAAACCTGTTTAAAAGACTAGCTTAAAACGTTTGTTCTTTGAACTGTACCAATCTATGAATATTTTTGTTTTATATTTTATTATTTACTGTTTATTTCCTCTTCTATTTCAGATCTAAAACTATGATGCTCAAAGTGTTGTGTCATGTAACATACCAGTTGGCTTCATCTTGTACACCTATACTCGTATATTTAATATTTAACCTGAAACTGTATAATAATATAGCTAATAATAAGGTGTTTCATAAACATTACATGTTTGTATGAAATTTAATTTTTGGAGTTTATTGGAGTTTACTCCTTAAGAAACGATTTGAGTTATGGGGCCCGGTACGGAAATTTTATGAGGAGTAAAATCAAGTGTAACATGTTACGGATGTGACGTCAGCCGCTTATGGCAACTAACTACTTTATGGCATCGTTTCGCGCCTAATTTTTCATTTTATTTCTGGTAGAACACTTGGAACGACTAGATATGGTGTAGATAATAATAATAATAATGAATAATAATTTTGTTTTTGTTTTTGACCAATGACTTATCATTTTAGAAGATGCGTTCATTTACCCACGTTTTCTATTCGGTATATATAATAATTATCGTTCGTAAGGAGTAAACTTCCGTCGTGTGTCGGAGGTGACACACACACTTTTTTTTTACTACATATAAGGCTTTAAAGTATACTATGGGCTGTTAAATTGTCATCAACTTCCCCGCTCCTCGCACTCTCCTTCCTTCCCTTTACACTGAGTGTCAATAGTATTGTATAGTATTGTACTTGTCAAGTGACAAAGCTTCACTGATACAAAATGAATTAAAATGTAACTGCATTCGCTTTTGTGCTTTTTGTTTACCAAAAAATCACTCACTATTCCACATATACTTAATTAAAATACTGTTTATTATTTTGAAATGATCAATTCCATAACATATCTATTGAAATACAACACCCGATGAGGCTATTCGATCCTCGGAAAAATATCATATATTTTTATTTTAAATACCTTCGAATTCTTAATAAATATACGTATAGTTTATCGAAATAAGAGTATTGAGTGCATTGATAGCTGTAGACGTTGTGGTCTAAATAACTTTGAGAACCGTCGAGAACCGCACTTCACTTTGAGGACCGATGAAATAAAGTTGTTATCAATAGACGTTTTTGAGGTTTTTTTAAAATCTAGGGCAAATTTTGTGTGCACTTTACATTCAAAGAATACCGAATGTAATAGAGTACTAGAACACTTGCATTATTAAAGTCATAATTCTCTGATATTTATACAACGATTTATGTAATTATTTGACAAGAGTTACTTTTTTATTCACATTGGACTTTGAGGCGTTTTATGAGTGATAATCGTTGATACCGATTAAAAAGACCGGATCAAATTTTAAGGTTGAAATAGAAAGTAATGCATTTGATACGATACAAACATGCTGTACTTCGTTATTTGCAGTCGTTAAGCTGTCAAAATGCGCGGGAAATTATGTAAGTACTAATCAGAAGCAGATTGTTACGTAATTAGCTTTTAAGACGTAGTGTTTTCAATTCCAAGTTATTCACAAAATAAAGGTTTTTTACACTGCAATTTTATTGAATTTATTATTTATTGAATTCGTCCAAGGTAACAAGTAGGTGTAGTGTTTAACTGATATAGTATTTGACGTATCCATGAATATTTTTTGTATTCCAAAAGTTGATCGTTATTTTTAAAGCGATAATCCAAGTATGATTTATGGCAACACCAATAGTGTAGGTACCGGCCTGGTTTTTAATGGGTCTAGTTTCGAAGTAGGTAGAGAAGTAACAACAATGATCGCTTCGTGTCTGCAAAAGCGGGACACTTTTCTTCTCGCTGGGGACAACGAGACAGGCAGGCTGTCTCACCCGAAGCGCGACATAATGGTCACCTTAACTAAGTGTATACATAACTTAGCTATCGTCTGAAGTCTTGAAGCGTACACGAATTAAAAAATTCAAATAGGAAAGTGTAGAATTTTAGGTCTTGATAAATGAAAGTTTTAATTATACTCGTGTATAATTTTATGACGCTGCCTTACGTAACACATAGTTTTATGCACTCGCATCACTGTAGGCGGTTTAATTGCATATTTTTATTGCACAGAAATGTAATTGAAATATTTTCGAGTTATGAGAAGTGGCGGGAAAATTAGCTGCTTATTTTTTTTTTTAAATAATTTGAACAAAAGGTATAACAATATACCTTCCTAGTTTTTTGGGCGATTCCTTGAACTATTGTGCAATTGAAATGAGTTATGACTTATTTAGGGAGAATATGCAATATTGTTATTATTTTGCTTTGTTTTCTTATTGTAAAAGAGGTGGGTCTCCGTATTATTTCGTCATACTTTTAAAATAATGTATTAATTTTTTCAGTGAGTTAGTTTAGTTGTTTCACTTTAAAGTATTCAAAGTCACATTAAATCCAGATTATTATTGATATCATTGATTGTTTTCCCCCGTATAGTGCACTAACATTACTTCGGTCAACATCGACTCTAAGTACCATCTGGTCAACAAAGGCTACGACGTGGCAAAGACATTATTTATGCAAAGCTTAAGTAACTACGACAAATTGAAAGTCAGGGCGCTCCACGCTATCGATACCTTTGTTGACTTGGTGTATATTTTAAACGGCGGAATGGCCAAGGAGCTGAGGTCGGCCATCATCAAGTTCTACAAGATTAAGTATTTCCGGGACTTTACAAACTACGTTATAACGATGGAAGATGTAAGTATCGATTGCTTCCTTTTCCCAGTCTGCCACGGCGTGCCGGGCACACGAGCCCGCTGAACGATAAGTATAACATGTGTCGTTTTCATGCAGTTTATGTATATACTTGATTAATGTATTTGAACTTCGGTTTGAACTTATAGTTGGATATTTCTTCTATATCTCTAAGAGTTTTAGTTAGGCTCTTCTTGCTACAACATCTTTAATCTATTGTGGTGCAATTGCAGCTTATGGTAGTTTATATTCTGTACCTAAGTTCAAGTTTGTATTAAATTTTTATTTCGATAACAATACACTCTTCGGGGGTTTTATTCATATTATAATTGAAATTGTACTCTAGAATTTTAAGAACTATAGGTTCTTCTTCGACAGATATAAATATTTATGGAGTAATACAGCGACGAGTTTACTTTCTAGATAATAGATATTACCGAGCATTGTCTAATCAGTCCGATTGAGAAGCTGGAAGAGATAAGGGAACAGTTCCATAGCGTGATCAGGAACTTCCAAGATATTCGGCACTTTGACACCGTTGAGAAATGCCTTAACGAGCTGCCAGACGAGGTGGCAGTGGTGCACTGCATTCTGCATCAGGCTGTGCTGTATGTTTTAATTTATACATGGTTGCCTACATTCTTGTGAGAACGATTTTGCTATGGGTAGGTTACAGTATAATCTGAACAGACAGTGGACAACCATCCGAAATAAAACTCAGAATAAACTCGGGGCTTTTTGCCACATACCTATTAAAAGTTGCCATTAACAAATACAATGTATTTTTGTTTTATTTATTTATTTTATTTAACTCATGTAAGAAAATTATTCTTTGATTTCTCCAACGTTTACAGTTTTAACGAAACGATGCATGAAAGTCTCACGAAAATAGTCGAAATCAAAACTCGCCAGCACGCGCAAGACATAAACAGCTCATTATACGACGTCAAAAACTGCTTCAAGGACTTCGTCCCTCGATTTTACGAGCAGTTGTTGGTGGACGCTTACACGGACTCGTGTGGCTTTTTAAAAATAGTGAACACTTCTGCGTCAGATTTGGTTAACGACAAATGGCGTCATACCAATGAGACGATGTTCCCGAAGAAGTGGAGCCCGCTTGTAGGGCTTTTGAAGGAAAAGTAAGTTACCCAAAGACATTGGTATTCGAACATATTGATTATGAAATTCTACAACCTGATCGTGATTAACCACAATTAATTAGTCACAATCACGATCGTGAATGATATTTTAAAAATTTAAATTCATGTCGTTGTCGTAATTTCGTTTCGTTCGTAATAAACAATTGCCAATAACTAAATCTAATAATATTCGCTTTCAGATCAAAATCTTCGAAGCAATCATTACAACAGCCGATACTTTTAACTCTCTTCGCAGCTAATCTTACATCGCAGGATATTGTCAAGACATTATACGCGAATTACAAATGAATAATATTACTTGCTTCAGAGACATTGTATAAATAAATTAAATCAGCCTACCTACTTATATACTTTTCTATATTTATCAGTACATATTCAACTAAAATTTCAATTCCATACATTTTACTGATCTCTAATAGTTCGTCTTCGTTACCATTTCTTCAGTGAAACAACTTGTTATTAGAAACTATTATATTTCGATTTGAATGATGTTGTAGGTGCTGACTACACTA
>DWUN01004032.1:0-11250 GCA_018249975.1 Passova gellias
CATAGATAGGGACAGACAGCGGAAAGCGACTTTGTTTTATACTATGTAGTGATGACAAGGTACGTACATACACTCAATGAAGGTCATGTTTTAGTCATCTTACTTCGGGTCAGTTCCAATGCTGATCCTGGCGAGATGCTCGCAATGAGCGTCTTTGTTACCCGGCCCAGGGTAGACGGGGCGACCGGAGCCCGCGGGGTGAGAGCCTCGATGTACGCACACAAACGGGCACAGAAAATTGGGTGCTTTTAATAAAACCAGCAAATTTGTCCTTTTTGTGAAATGGCGTCTTTAATCAGACCAAAAGTGACGGCCGGGAGCCGAAGGCCAGATACAAAAAATCAACAATATCCTAAAGTCTGAAATTGTAATGAGACTATCGCAGCTTAGTTACAGCTAAATCTAGTTTTGACAGAGGTGCGGATACCGTTGGAAGGCCGGCGGCGGTGCCGGCGCTTTCATTAGTGGCCCCGTGGAGGCCGCTGCGGGCTCGTCAATATTGACGCGAGCCAAACAAACATGGCGGCGCCGCCCGGCCACCCCCGCCACCCCCCGCCACCCCGCGGGGCCGGCAATTATACTGTCGCGAAAGCTGGGCTGGTCACGTTCGTAAACATTCTGCTTGGAAATATTGCGAAATAAGGGACATGTGTTCTTCCATCCGTCTGAATGAGTTGTTTTCCTCTTCTCTCAGTTATAATTTCGCGCCGACTCCCTTGTGGGGTAGGTAGGTTCTCAGTTACACGAACCAAGAAATTACTTCTGAAAATAACTCTGCTAATAGCTCATAAAGCATATAAAATCATGACATTTTCATACATCCTTATATAAATATTTTTATTACATCATACAGATAACATTACAGGAGCTTCACACGCAAATAATTCTCCCGGATGAGCATCAAACCCACGATATTCGGTTTAGGAATCAGGTCCCACTACCGCTGAACTTAGAGGTGATACAGTGGATGAAATTAAAATGACACCGGGCTCGCACGCGGGCAGAGCAATTTGTTGTTCCTTTCGCGTTACAAGACTTGCACTGGCCGGAATTAGTGATACTTTGATGACGTCACGATACACAATTCAAACAACCTTGAACAGCCTGTAATATTATTACTTTGCGATAGCTCGGAGCTTTGAAGTGACGAGTTGCTCACTAACATGTAATCGTTCTATCAGTGTTCGATCTTAAAATAGTGCCAAAAGTGTCCAAGAATATGACCGGCGAGTGATGAGAATCGTAACGCTGGCGGGGACCCGGAGCCAGGGCGGCGAGCCGCCGCGCGCCACCGCCTACTACTACGCCGACCTCGAGCGGCTGAAGCGCAGGAACCGCGCGCAGGATGCCGACGAGCCGCGCCAGAGCCCGGACGAGCTCGGCGAGTACGTGGAGGCCAACGAGGCGGTGGACGACGGCGCCGTGCAGGAGGTGCCGCCGCTGCGGGACCGCGCCTGGAGCCCGCCCGCGTACAGCGCGCCGGCCGCCGCGCGCAAGCCGCCCGAGGAGACCTACTCCACCGCCGGCACCTTCCCCATGCCCGAGCCCAAAGAGAAGGAGCCGCTGCTGGCCGAGCTGGAGGCGGTGGGCCGGCTGCCGCTCACGCAGCTGGAGACCGCGCCGGGCGTCCGCCGGAGCCGCAGCTGGTACCTCTGCTGCCCGAACGTGGCCGACGAGGAGATCTCCCGGGAGTCTTCCTGGAGGTACTCCAGCCTGAGGCCCGTGACGGCTCCGCCGCTGCCCGGACAGAACGGCATCCTGGTACGTCCCGCAAGGAAGCTAGACATACTCGGACCTTCGGATGAGTGCTATTTTTAAACGGCTGTGAAATACAAAAGAAGCCTGTGTTACTTCTAATAACACGAGCTATCCACGAGCCAGGGAAAGTCTCCTTAGAATAGGTCTAATCGTTTCGGAGACGAGCCGGAACAGACAGACATACAAAAATGTCAAGAATTTTCACTTAACTTTCACTTCAATTCTACTATATTGTAATTTCGTATAATTTTTTGAAAATTGAATCATATTGTGCGCGAGAACAGGACGGTCTTTGCATTGATTGTTTCTCTTTTACTGTATCATTTGAAGGTGGTAACCCAGAGCAACGGGCAGGCGGAGGACCCGGCCGCGCTGCGGGCGGAGCGCGACGCCCTGGTCCGCGCGCTGGCGGCCGAGCGGCAGCGGGCGGCGGCGGCGGCGCGGGCGCACGACGCGCGGCTGGCCGAGCTGCACGGGGTCATCGCCGAGCTGGTGCGACGCCGCGCGGCCGACAAGCACACGAGGGCCATCCCGGAGGAGGAAGTGTCAGGTTTGACGCCTTGTTACTTCCGTTAAATGCGACACAAAACTCGGTCACACAAAAGAGACGGAGCTATAGCCCCCTTTTAGAAATAAAAAAAAATCGTGCGCCGTTTGTTTTGGATTCATCCACTGACGAGTCGACCAGGTTCTTTGAATGGCTTCCAATTACAAAGCCGTGCAGGTGCTGGCTACGTCGCGTTGTACTTTCGATTAAATTTCGGAATCAACCTTTTTTCTTTCACTTCATGTGGTTGATTAATAAATATTATAAGTAGACGGCATCATTCCTTAGTCAAAGATGATAATAATTGGGTCAATTCCAAATTAGGCAATTGAGCGCCTGCGTTACGGTGACCGGACAGCTGGTAGCCATACTGTAGCTGTTCTTACACCCAGACACAAATCAATGTGCTGTATGTACGAGTACATAGCAATATTGACGAGCCTCGAGCTCCAGGTCGCGGTCTGTTGCCATGGACTGAGAGCCCGGTCCGGACGGATGTTCCAGATGAGTGCGAGTCCACGACGCAGCCGGCGGGCGAGCTGGAGCGCGACGCGGACCTCTCCCGCACCGAGCCCAACGACAGCTCGTCGGCGCCCAGCCCGCCCGAGCTGCCCGAGCTGCCCGAGCTGCCCGCGCCCCCCGCGCACCCCGCGCTACCGGACGACTCCAGCGACACCAGCACGCAGGAGATACACATAAGGTGCGCGCCGGCTAACAACTCTTTCATTAGGTCCGGCCACTTTGTCAAACATCCATGAACTGACCTCGTTGTCCCGATGCTGTTGTTTTTGATACAAAAAATTTAAGCTTATATAACATAGTTATCACTGCAGAAAACATGTTATTATCCTGTTTGGAGCAGCCTGTATATAGATAGATCGGTGTGTGACGATACAGGGTGGAGCAGCCCGCGATGCAGGCGTCGGTGGCGTCGGGCGCGGAGCCGAGCGAGCCCCGCTTCGACATGTCCGAGCGGGACTCCGAGATATGCGTCAGCACCGCCAGGTACACCCCCCCCCCTCTCCCCCTCACACACGCACGGAGAATGACAGACGGTGAGTAATGCATGGTATCGTAACGCGACAGCAGGTAACACGCAATCAACCAAAGTTAATCTACACCAAGTGTGAACTTGGATAAATGAACAAATGGAGACGAGGGCTTCTGTGCTCCGGAGAGCACGGCAGCCGCCGGGCGCGGGCTCGTCGTTGGCCGACAGCCGTTTGCTTGCTGGAGGCCTCGGAGACATTCGACTAACTTCGCCAGGTGGCGGTCACTGAGAGCAGAGTAAAAATGATGACAGTCAAAACGTTGATGTTTGCAGATGTTGCCAGTACGCGCGCGGCCACCCCGCCAGCACCACCAGCTGCGAGCGGGAACGGGGCTCGGGCATGCTGCCGGCCTCCCCCGGTATGCAGTCATAATAATAACCGGGGACAACTCCATACACGGCTATCCCATTCCAAAGTAGACAATTAAATGGCTGCGTTATGGTCACCGGACAGCTGATAATCATACATTTTGGGATCTTTAAAGCTAAATATGTACTTTATGAAATCCTGATTCTAGAAATAGAATAGGAAACACGTGCATTCCGCGTCCAGGTCACTGTCAGACAATAGCGCTGGGTCTGTGGAGTGGCCTGGGCCGGAGTCGGTGTAGCGGAGCTCGGGAGCAGCGTGTGTCATGTTGTGTGTATGGTTGCAGGCAGATGCGAGTCGCGGCAAGCCAAGCTCGCCTCGCGGGTCCGTCTGCGGCGCACCGAGGACGCCGACTCCAGCCATCTCATCAACGACGAGGTCCGGCCATGTCCCTGCACCATCCACTACACACAGTCCCGGAGACATCAGAATCTTTTTATCCAATTATTGCGCCCATAACGCCATCTGTAGCCCGTTTGAGTATAATGTGGTTCCCCGTGAACATTCGATATTTTCCCGCGAAATAGACTATCCTATGTCGCTCTCCAGCCCTTCGATGATCTGCACAGCCAGCAAGAGTCACATCGATCCGTGGCTCCGGGTTGACGAGGACGAAGGACAAACAGACACGCTTCCCATATACAATAGTGCTTTTGGATTATAAATTGCATTTTCACCATACACATCATACACACGCTATACATGTGTATTTCGTTACGTAATTACACGTGTATATTTATTTGTAATCCCCCCCACCCCCCCCACCCCACACACACACGCTGCGAGTAACCGTGCGGTGCCGGCAGGCGTGGTGCGCGGAGGCGGCGGCGCGGCTGGCGCTGGACGTGTGCGCGCAGGCCGAGCTGCGGGAGGCGCTGGCGGCCGTCGACCACGACGGTGAGCCGCCACGCGGCCTTCGTAACTAACGAACTTGTTCCATAACTACAGTAGTAACTGTAGTTCGCTGTGTTCGCTGCTTCGGTGGTTTTCTCAATCCCCGCCATAGAACGTTCTAGTACAACTAACAACATTTCGAATTCTTTGTATAACTAATCCGGCTCGAAGGATCACATCGATGTAGTACTGTACAGCCGCTCGCATGTATGTAGCGGGAGCAAGGAAATATAAACATAGACTGTCAATTGAATAGCACTGCGGTAGTAGGGGTCACGTTGTGTGTGTTCGCAGAGGAGGCGCTGTGCGGGGCGGGGTGCGCGGGGGCGGCGGGCGCGGGCGCGGCGGTGCTGTGGCGCGCGCGCTGCGTCCGGCTGGCGGCCGACTGCCGCGTGCTGGACTGCGCGCTGGCCCGCGCCGTGGACACCGCGCACAGGTGCTCCCCCACCCCCTCCACACACCCGCCGCCCGCGATGGAGCATAGTCACTTGAAATGAATCATGATATGTAGCACCTACATGAAAACTGGGAAACAGTAATATTATATGGCCCCGCCCCCGGCCCCCGGCGGCGGGGGCGGTGCGTGTGTATGTGTGCGTGTGCGCAGGGTGACGAGCGCGTGCGCGCGACAGGAGTCTTGCGCGGTGGCACTGTGCGGCGCGCTGGCGGCCGCCGACCGCGCGCTCGAGGCCTACGACGTGCTGCTGGCGCTGGCCGAGACCGCCGCGCACCCTCCCGACCACCCCGAGGTCAGACCCCCCCCCCCACTAGATACATCTCGATACTAACGGCACTCGTGTATTGAGTATTATATATTAACGATTTAGTCTCGTCTGTTACAGCGATACGAAAAATATCAAATAAATATGTGAATAACTTGTAAACAACTTGATGTCCCATGTACTTGGCTGATTTATACAACAATCCACCAATATTATAATGATATGATATGATATAATGGTACTAACTGTGTGTGTGTGTGTGTGTGTACGGGCAGCGCGCGGCGGCCGAGCTGGTGGCGGCGCGCCTGCTGCGGCGGCTGCGGCGCGCGCCCGCCTGGGGCGAGCCGCTGCTGTCCCCGGGGCCGTGGCACGAGCTGCGCGCGGCCGCGGAGGGCGGGGCGGGGGGCGGCTCGGACGCGGAGGGCGGGGCGGGCGGCGCGGGCGAGCGCTGGGGCGCGGCGCAGGAGGCGCGGCTGCGGCGGCTGGCCGCGCGGCTCAAGCGGGACACGGTGCGGCTGCGGCGGGCCGCGCCCCCCCCGCGCCTGTACTCGCCGCACGGTCTCTGCCCTGTATATGTACAAAACCGTGAACTGAATGCCCAGCGCTCTACATGTGATATCGAATTGTTATCGACACCCCGCGGCTCGCGGTCGCTTCGGTGCGATGTGGAGCGCGAGGGGAGCGGCTGTCGGCACTCTTGTAGACCATTTGTTTAATGTGGCAGTATCGAGACCACATATATGAGTACAACTGTCGTTCGGTGTTCAGACGCGGACGAGACGGGGTCGGAGGGGGGCGGCGAGGCGGCGGACGGCAGCGCCGCCGACATGGAGGCGGCCGTGCTGCTGCAGGAGGAGCTGGCGGCGCGGGAGGCGCGCGTGGCGGCGCGGCTGGCGGCGCTGGCGGCGCGCCCCGCGCACCCCGCGCAGCCCGCGCAGCCCGCCTGGCCGCCCGCGCAGCCCGAGACCGCCCTCTGAGCACGCGCGCCGCCGGCGCACGCGGACGGACGGATGTTGGCTTTTTAAAAGAACCATTCGTCGTATTCATTCGACTTGTTTATTTTTATTTTGAAATCTCTGTAACTACGTGTGAGTCTGTCTGTTCCGATATCTATACATGTCTGTAACTCGAGGCTCGAAATAAAACTATGGGACGATGTCGTGGCCGCTTCGTGGTAGCGATAATAGAAAAAAAATATGATCGGTCCAACTTCATTTCAAATTATATTTCAAGTAATGTATCAATAATATATTCCGACTCTCGTCTGTATATCATTTTCCCTAACTCTATCAAGTCTCCGACCATTAAATGTGAAAATAATTAAATGTTATAAAGTATGTAATAATGTTATTATATTTCTTTCAAACGTAACATCACACCTCTAATCCCCGAAGGGGTAGGTAGAGGGAGTATAGTACACCCCCACATTTCACCAGTTACGTTTAAGTTCCAAATGGAATAGGTGGTGAGCCTATTGCCATGCACTGGGCACACATCTCTTATTTCTTTCAATGTATTTTTTTTATATAGTCGAAATCTATTACCATGCACATGCGGGTATCGCGGCGCAGATGGCGCCACCGGCGTCAGTGTTGCCAGTGGTACCGAGCGCTGCCTAAACTGGTGCGAAAATTATCTTTTTTTTTTATTTATGGTACACTACGAAGTGTCCGTCCGTCCGCGCCGTCCTCTGTGGCCGCCGCGCACGTTACAAAGAGAGAGACAGAGATATTTCTTTGCACCGATATGGGGACCTTTACGGATGTTACACTGTTAAGCCCATATTTTGCCTCAAGTTTAAGAAATGCAATTTCATTTATATATTTTTATTATTACTTAATTGTTACACGGAAATTGACATATTTAGGTAACGTAAAATCGACGCAAACCCGTGAGCTCAGTGTGCAGTGTCCCACGCGTGGGCTCACATTGGCTAGTCTTTTTCGTGGGAAAACATCAAGTTTTGATTGAAATACACGTTTCATTCAAAGAAGCGCTACAGATGGCGCTGGGGGCGCGCGGGCGGTGTGAGTGGCGGCCGCTGGTCACCGGCGGACATTTGTACGCCGGGCGAGGCAAAATATGGCTGGAACCAATAATCCTGTAACATCTTTATATGTACCCGTGTTTGTGCAAATAAACGTCTTTGTCTTTGTCGGTGTAATTGTCATTAATGAGAGAGGGAGCAAGAGAAGTGAGCCTTGTAGAGACTGCTCGGGAATTGTAAATGTAACGTACGCCGGGCGTTCGATAGGGCACGTCTCTGTCTCTCTCGCGCAGTTCTCTCTCTCCCTCTCTCTATTCAGCTCTATATGTGTTCGTCTACAGACATATCTGTCTCGGTTGGCGCGAACTGTCTACAGACCTCACCAAAAGTACTCGTGCCGCATTTAAACTACAGCTATTGTACCATCACGACACGCCCCTGAAGGGGTCGGCAGACAGAAAAATAACCAGATACCAGAGATATTTGGCCATTTTTCTGTCTAACTTACAGAGCTGATGTTCACTCCCTTCTTACGTTTATTGTAATGTGATTGTTAATATAATGTATGTGTGGAGGGGGGACGTTGCCCCCCCCCCCTCCCCCCTCCGGCTGTATTCAGTTCGCGCGCAGACTACACACGTATATATACTCTATATTAGCAATGTAAGATATCTCGAAGCATTCTGCTGCTAGCATTTCAATCTCTTCTTTAAGTGTTAGGAATTAGAAGAAGAGAAGGGAAGAGAAGAGAGGGAGAAAGGGTATCGTTGTGCTGTTTTGTTACGAAACGACTTTGATGTATTGGATCCGACGAGGGCGGAGCGTGCGGGTGGGAGGGGGTTTCAATCAAAAATTCAAAAAATTAAATACGTGTGACGTAATTTATGAATGGCACCCTGTATATGGCGGTTTGAATGCAGTTGCAGGTCCCACGCGCCGGGGCCGCGGGGGCCGCGGGCGCGGGCTCTTGCGTGTCTCATTAAATGCCCAAACCTTCCGTCGTGTGCCGGTGGACGACGGACTGTCCGAGTCTCTACACCCTGTATCTGACTATATCGTAACATTGCCGGTGTGATGTGATCCTCGACACCCGCCTCGGTCGATCGCCATGTTCTTTTTCATATTTCACCGATATTGTGATCACATATACAGGGTGTAGACGTCTGCCGCTCGCCGGCGGGGTCCTCCCATCCTGTATAGTGTTGTAATGTAATTATAGCATTTAAATAACAATGTAAGGATAAGTACAAATAACCATAACGTAGTAAGTGTAGGGCGGGCTCGAGCGGGCGGGGTGCAACAAGATACTGACACACCGCGTACATTTTGATCCACCCACCCCGCCGCCGCCCCCGCCCCCCTCCCCCGCGGCGGCGGTGGGCACCCGTTACGTGTAAACATTATTGTTATTATAAATAATATATGATGTGTGTGTGTGTGGTGTGTGGTGTCCGGAGCGCGGTGTGACGGACGCGCGACGTCACCTACTGAAACTATATTATATATTTAACAAATAATTCAATTGAAATAAATATAAATGTAAAGTATCGAATGTAGTTCTTAACAGAAATTGTCTGATCGCAACGCTCGCTGTTTGAATTTCAATGTTGTAAATAAGAGCCGCGCGCGCGGGAGGCGCTGGCGTCGTGCGGGGGGCGGCGGGAGGGGTGCTTGGATACCTTGTGAATGTTACATTGTGAGCGAGATGGATACATATCTGACCGTTCAGTCAGGATCTCTATAAGTAATATGCTAGAAAGAGACTAATTTCTTGTTTCCAAGGCACTCCGAATGTATTGAGAAATGGAATTACTTCAAATCCAAAGTGTCTGTCGGCCATTTTACTCTATTTTCAATTGACTAAATCGTAAAACTGATAAATGGAAATGTCTCGCTCGCACCGCTGTTCGATCGCATGAGTGCATCTCTGTCTTACGGATCCTCGTCATCGAGCTGGGCAGACACTGAGGCTTCTTTTCTCGTTGTAATATCAGCGCTGCGCTGTCGCGGGCCGACCCCGGGGCAGCCGGAGGAGTCGCTTTAGCGAAACCTTTTATGCCAATATCCGCAGAGGATAAAGGTCGTCGCACACTTATCGATCCGGCGCCCGGCGGCTGCGAACCGAACCAATGTGGGTTCGCAGTTGTTAAGGATCTCCATATTATATCTCAATCTGAAATCTCAAAGCACGAGGCGAGGCTGCTGCGGCCGCGCGCCGGATCGACGAGTGAGTGACGACTCTAATCAGTCGTTTTATCGAATATTCTTATTATAATCCGTGTCTGTTTCCTTGTCGCGGGGCGCGGCGTGGCGCGGGATGGTGCTAGTTGCGTAGTGTTCGCTAACACATCAAATATAATATTGAGACCAAGCCATTGTTTTATTTCCCCCCCTCTCCGCCGGCACTTGCGGCATATATTATTTGTGTGCACACCAACATTACACACAATTCTAAGAAACGCTTGCAGGGATCCGGGAAAGTGGCTTTCCTTACAAGGGCAAGGTTTTTTGACGTAGTGACAATTTTGAAAAGGTTTAATAAAGCCGTTTTGTGAATAGCCGGAAATGTAATTAACTTGTATTAGAGAATCAATTCGTGGGTGGATTGCGACACGCTAGTTACGGCGCGGGGAGCTCGCCCCTGCCTGCCCCCGGCCGCGCGGCCTGGCTACTCGCTCATTTTAATAGGAATATATAATAGGCACTTGCTACAATTGAAAGTTAACTGAACCAGGAACTTTAACTAACGAATCGATAACATTCACACTTATTTTTTTGGGAAAAGTGTGGCACGCCATGGCCGCCCGCTCTACCGATGCTACGGTTCCATGTTGACATTGTCAGTCTTGGCACCTGGGGGCAGTGAGAGAAAGAGACGGGTGACAAAGGAAAGAGAGGTAAACCATGAAGTGCATGTCTAACGCCTGATCTACGGATGCTTCTTCACCGAATGCTGTGTGTTTTGGAAACATATTATAATAGAATGTTTTTTCAATATATAATCTGGATTAATGCCGTAAAACTTGGGCGGTCCGTCCAGCGTGAGACCGAGATCGTCAATGTAACTTGTTCAAGTGATACACTTGAACTGAAGTGAAATTTCCATGTTAAGGCCCAAAGTGTGATTTCAAATTATCTACAAAATATGCAGGTTGTGAAATGTGTACATTTAGTATAGATTGGTATCGAACCGTTTTATTTAAATAAATAAAAGAAAACACGTATATTATTCAATATTTTAATTCAGTTAATATGATAATAGTCTTAAATAAACTGTAATATTAAACTTAACCAGAGGGAGTATATTTAATATTAATGTATTGCTTTTCGTACGAACAATTTCATTTGAAGAGATAGATGAACTAAGAGGAGCTCCTCGGTGGCCACGTGGCACTTCGGGGATCGGAAAGAGACATTCGACCGGACTCGGGTTTGTATAGCGCCATCTCTCTCTGAAGTCCCCATAACTCCGTATCGCAGGGCCGACCGCGGCGAGAGCCGGGCTCGTCTTGGGATTTCAATTCTCCGGAGCGACCTCACAATGCGGGACCGAGACGGCAATACAAACCCGAAGCTATTGGTCCTTCGAGCCGACCGTCTCTTTCTCGCTTCCGTCGTCCCATAGCGAGGACGCTGCGGCCGAGTGTAGATCGTGTCGAGGCTTTGGAAAGGAAAATGGAGAGAATCGGAATCAACAGCAGTCTGAAAATATCACAAGTTCCGAAACACCGGCGCGGGGTCGGGCCGATTCGATTTTCAAAATCACGAAACATCAAACGGGCCGCGGGCTCCGCCCCGCGGTCGGCCCCGCCCCGCGCGGGGGCGGGGGGGCGGCGCGGTACCCCGACGCGCGCGGCTTGTGCCGCTCGATGTCCTCGACGGTCTTCTTCTCGGTGATGGTCCGCAGGAACACGTCGTCCA